>JAZGTK010000078.1:0-40969 GCA_036877625.1 Ambastaia sidthimunki | reverse complement strand
CTCTATCTATCCTCCACACTACTTTTTTCACAGAATCCTCACACCCTGCTCTCTGTAGTTTCACCCTCATCTTTTTGACTGGGAGCTTGGCACCTTAAAGGGCATTTTGGAGGCAGAACTACGATTGGCTTTCATGTCAAGATCTAAGAATGATTAGCGATTGTCAAGCGGAAGCAGAATCTATCATCACTATTTATCTGCACAACAACAAGATTAAATGTTTTAAATGAAGGTATTTCTAATAATATTCTGAAGACATGAAACAAAACAGAAAGTTGGTGATAAAAGTTACGTGGTGCAGTTTTATGCAAATAGATACATGAAAAAGCAGCTTTGATCTCTTGTAATAAAGCCTCTTTCGTTTGATTTGAGAGAGTGCGTCGCTGTTTCTGTGCTTCAAATTTCTCTTTATCCTCCAAAAATAGAACTCGAACAAGACGAAAGACATTTAATGCATGATTTAGAAAAGCTGAAATAGACGAAGAAAAGATGTTTAAAAATAGTAACAGACTATTTTACAGCATTTCGAGATGAAAACGAAATAGAATACTAATTAGCCATAAAGTTAGTAAGTGCCCAACATGGGCCTCTCTACATTAATGTGAATACCTTACAGATATAACACAAGGTATATTCTCGAACGTATATCACAATACCCTAAAATGTTGAAAACACAGCAAAGGCAAGAACTTAAAGGGAAGTGAAAATGAGAAGAGAAGAAGAAAAGCACAGAGGAGAGTATGCAAGCAGCGGTGGGTGTAGAGTAAAGGTGCCCCCTGCCTGGTGGACTGATGAATGGCCCCCAGGCTCCAAACCAGCCCATTCTGAGAAAGAGTGAGGCAGAGAAACTCACAGGAATGTTGGATTGAAGTTGTCCCACCAAACATCAAATGAAGCCAGCTAATTTAAATAAAGCTATGACTATGTCAGAACTATTATGGAAATCGTGGTCTATAGGTCTATCTATAAATAATCTTCTAGTCAGCATATAGAATATTGTAAACATATATATTTAGAAGGGCATGACTGGACATGATGCTATATTTAAATGCAAATCACAGACCGTACCACTAACATGTCTTTACACTGTTTTTCTTTTGGTCGTATTGTCAAGGCACCCCCTCAAAAATGTGCTTGTATCTCCCACATTATGCATGAGTTTTCCATCTGTGATCCATATGTGATAAAATAAATGCAAACTGGATTTATGCATTATGACAATCCCATAAAAGATTGATTAAAAAATAGTACCTTAAAGAACTGGACATGATGTGCATTGTAGTATGATATTGGTAAACAAGTAATAAAAATGAAATTACTTTTCAGCCTAATATCATGCTTATATTATCTGATACTGGCAGTGTTGTTGACATTAATGCAGTGTGTATTGTCATTTTATGCTTATTTGTTGTTTGTGTATATCTCTCATTAAAACATCAGGGGGTGGGGAAACCATTTATCTGTAGTGATATATAAACACACACACACACACACACACACACACATTTAGTTTGATGCTCATAATTAATACTGAGTTCATCATTTTCCTCCTTTCTAATGCCTATTAAACTCAGAGTAATCAAATGTCTCAGTGCCAAAATAAGTGATGCACAACCTCTAAAAAGCATAGGGGAAAAATCCATGGAAAAAGGGACAGAGTTTGCCAGATAAGCCAAAGACTCTGTGCCTTTAATCTAGAAAAAAAAAAACTAAATTACTGCATTATCTTTATACTGAACAGCATTGACCAACATGAAGGGGCTTTCTTTGAACTAATAAGTGGAAACAAATGGCCTTTGAGATAAAAATCCTAGAAGCTGAAGACTACAGTGGACGCTCTTAATATGTCTAAGTTCAGTTAATTCGCCATGCTCTCAGTGGAATAAAATGACTCTGCTTTGATTAATGTTAGAGTGGCCCTAAAAGCACATTTTCTTATAAAAGTTACTTGTTGTATTACAGTAATTGAAAGGCACCAGAAAAAAATCTATACTGTATAAACAGAGATAACATTTTACAGAATTCATGAAATGAAATTAATATACTGTATATATATATATATATATATATATTGTTAAATTTTACTGATTATTACTATATACTTTTGTATTAACATAAAATACAATGTTAAATATCATGTTTTCTTAAGCTCATTTAGTAAAAAGTGTGTTTATATTTAAACTAAATATATATATATATAATAAATAATATATATATTTATATATAATTAAAAAGTTTATATATCCTGTATTTTACATTTTGAAATGTTGCATTAAACATACTGTTCTGCATTAAAAATCCTGTCTAACCCATTTCAAAAGGAAATACTTAAATATTGAGAGATATATTTAAAGTTGTTAAAAGTACAAATGCCATATTAGGCTAATCACAATTAGTTTAGGTTTATAATGCTAGCAATGCTACCAGCCAGAATGCGGATGAGACAATCAGTTCTGACAGATTTTGGCTCTCGCTGCACATTCAGGGTGTCAGTGTGATTAGCAATGCGCTCATGTGGAGGTTTGCATAGGCGGTGATTCCGAAATGTCTATCCACGGAAATTCATGAGATATTACGATTTCAGTGTGTTTCTCTTTGCGACATGCAAAAACTTGCTTAAGCAATGAGGATGTTAAAAAGGAACAGTTCTTGCATATGTATGTGTTAATGCAAACACCTTTCTCAATTATCATCATTTTAAAAATATTAAGGTGTGTGTTTCTCTTTGGAAAGTGGGAATAGAGTGGGAATATGAAGCAGTCTGCACTTCCTGACAGAACCTCACAGTAATCTGCTCCACTTTCAGATGTTGTTCTGTTCAGTTAATGAAAATGTCCTGCTGACTCTTGCCACTAGGGGGGTGGATTTGCTATGTGGGTTGCATTCACAGATAAGGCAATTATCAGGCTTTATGTTCCACCCACGGAAGGTTTTTTAATCACATGTACAAACAAAAGTCAAACCCACTTCCCCAAGTGCACATTTCCCTCAACTGTAGATAGAGGTGTTTTCCTTGGCACACAATACCTCCGTCACACTTGATAAAACATATCAAGGCCAGGCAGCATTGTGCCTGTGACAAGTTTTGGGTCTGTGGGCAAAAAAGTGGGGAGCGGAAGATAAACACCAGTGAAGGTGACCCTGTAACAGGGTGTTCATAGAAAAGTCCTATTTAGGCTGACTTCAGATCAGTTTTGTATGATATCTGTGGTAAGTCTCTGTAAGAGAAAAAGTAGATAATAGGGGCAGTTGGGCTCTTGGTTTTGGATAAGGGTGCCTACATCCCTCAGAAGATAACAAGCACTGGTTTGAGGAGGTTGTTTTGAGAGAGCAAAAGTTTTTTCCCCCTAAAATGTAAGAAAAAAGTAGGAGACAGTTACAACTGATACATGCACAGTAGCCCCAAAGTATTTGAGACTTAAAAATGTATTAATGGCATTATATTAAATATGGCAAAGCAAGTTCTTTTTATTTTAAGGAAAAATAGCACAAGCACATTATTCAATTAAAACATTTTAGAATTAAAAAAAAAACAGTTTACTGTAATCATTTAATATCTATGGTGCTTAAAAAGAAAAGCGTTAATTTAAAGAGTTTAAAAGTTCAAATGTTTCTCGACAGCATTGTATTTAGCAGGTAAATAAGACAGACTGACTGTCTTATATTAATTTGCATGGCTGCATTTAACTGTGTGGTTCCACAGATTTCTATACCTTTTATTTTGGAAACAAACATGCAGTCACCTGTTCCAATTCAAACCTATAGAAAAAGTCATGTGACCCTCATTTAAGCGCATGATTGGTGAGTCTGATGTAACATAGAAAGAGCCTAACGAGTCCTTATCCATCCTGGTATCTCTAACCTCAAATAGAGGCCCACATACACAAACATTAGCTTACTCTGCTGTTGTTCTTTTGTGTAGAGGGGCAGGAGTGAGAGTTTTTAGTTAGGATGGGGGTCTCATGTTGACCATAGCGAAGCCCCGCTGTGCCCCCCTCCTCTCGCTTGTTCCCCCCACGCTGAGCAGGGAAGCTATGTGATCTTTTTTCAAAGTCAACAAAAGAGTGAGGACACAGCTGGGCGGCAGAGGGGAACAGAGGAGCAGAGCGTAGCAACAAACTCCTGCTGGGGAAACTAGGACTGAACTACGCAACCAATTCACATGAATCAACTGTCAACTGGATTGTTTATGGGGTTTGATTCCTTTGGATTCATCTGAAATGAGTCATTTGATTCACTGGCTTGATTTCTAAATCATAGGGCACTTTTGAAAACACACACACATTTAATAAGCAAACTGCCTTCCACAGTACGGACGGAAACTGCAGGTCGCTGCAGTTAAGACTTTACATATCTTCTCCTAGTCCAAATCATGGGCTAAACAAAGGTGTAGGATGAATTGTCCGGTTACAATGAGCTGTGAGAACACAGGCTACAGCGGGCAGAGTCCAAGAGGAAACAGAAAAGCCACAGAGAAGTGAGCATCAAAGCCAGTGGATCTCAGCATGTCCCTGTAGCAGTGTGTGAACTCCCACACACACACACAGATACACACCACCCATCTCCTCCACCTCTCTGAAAAACTTCTCAACAGTAATTAAAACCATCTCCCCCACTGCTCCAGCATCTCATTAAAACACTTCTTCATTTTCAGTTCTGTTGCTTTATTCTATCCACTAAAAATGTCCTAAATGGTGTGAGTTTGGGGGTGGGGCATACCTGTTTGTCTGACCAATGGCAGATGGCTTTGTAAAACTATCGTTATTTTTGCAGTTCCTGTATCTACACCTATAAAAATTACACATTTTATTTATCCCACAATTTATTATTAAATATAAATTAAATATTCCTTATTAAAAATCTGTATTACTTTCCTAGACTATGGGCAGTCTTGACTGTATTTAAACCTACTAAATGTCTGAATTTGCATCTGTGTGGACATAACACACTACAGTGGATATAACACAACCCTATTGAGTGACAAAAATCAAAGCTTTGTTCCTAGAAATGAATATTCCTCTCTTAATATACCACACTCGGTGGGTGAGGGGAATGAAAATGTCTTCCATACTGTATATATAAACACAATACGGTAAGTACCCTATGTATGTATTTCCTATATGGTAACTGTCAGACTGACTGACGTAAGTTAAAAAACACAGACTAACTTGACATTGTAAAATGCCTGCTTACATAGAAGAAACAGCTCATCCGATGATCATCTTATCTCACTTTTGCTTCACTTGGCATCCTAACAGTGTCATAACCTGACCCGCTTAACCAGAGCGGACCGCTGCTGCATGAGCCTCTATCTCTCCCAGCCTGGCACAGCTACAAAGCGGGCACTCCAAGCAGCTCATATCAGACTGGCACAGGTGTGATGGCTGAAGCGTTTGCCCATTTTCCCGTCCGTGAGCCAAATCAAAGCAAGAAACCCAGCTTTCAGTCCATCACAGCTGCAACGTATAACATGTTGAGATGCACGCGAGAGTCATGTGAGGATGGGGGTCTGATTTACATTTTTAATGATACACAAAGACAAAGGTTCAAAGGGAAGCACCGGGGGTGAGAGGTATGGCTCGATGTCGCTAAATTCAAGTCGTTGTTCAGGTTAAAATTTTGCAGGAGTTGTTGAATGAACGCTGAATGTCAAAAAAACATGCACATCAGGGGAGATTGTTTAAAAAGGTCACCAAGGTGATAAATGATCTTCTTTATTAATTAATGAGTCCTTATTACTATGGTGACATTGCTAAGTTGTTTCTTTGAAGGTATATTCTTTGTTTAAGGTAACGTCTATTATTTTCTGTTTTCCTAAACATGGAAGATTCCCATGATTCATAGCAGAAATCTGTTGTCGCTCCTCGGGTCAGAAAATATACGTTATATTAACTGTAAACAAAAGTTTGTAGTATTATCGTACATAGCTAATAATTTTAGTTTGAACCTAAGAACCTAACATTTTTTCCCTAACGTTTCCATTAAGTAAAATGAAAAATATAAATATATAGTAAAATATATACATAATGATATATGACCATTTAAAATTGTATATGCTAAATATTGAATACACATTCTATGCTAAATTGTAGAATATATGCTAATTGCTATTTGATTGGGAGAGCTTTGATTATTAGAGACACCAGAAAGAGAAAACAGGCAGACGGAAGTAAGGACCCGTTACAACGGCGCCCATTGGTTGTTTAAAAAACTTGTGGATAAGAAACTGTCTTGATAATGTTCCTATGGGGCTAACAATCTCACTCTCTGTCTTCCTTTTTCTCAGAAGATAAAAACGAAGCCACAAGCTGGTTCGCTGCCAAGCACAAAGTAGGGAGCAGCTAGCTAACCGACTCTCTCTCTTTCTCTCATCCTCTCTTTCTATCCTCTCTTTTTTCTTTGAAAAAGCCTTTGAAGTTAGCAGGGGGCCTGCGCTCTCGCAGTGATGGTAACGAATGATACTTTAAGCGATTCTTTTTTATCCAGGCTAGCTTAATGAAAGATTAATGGGTTTTGATATTTGCCTTGTTTATGTTTTATTTAAAAAGTAAGCTGTGGTCCTTGGAACCTGTTAAAACGCTTCTTGGCAGAAGCAGTAATGATTTTATGGATCAGCGAGTATCTCTTCTTTTGTGCACACCAAATGAAAGTCATAGGTGTTTGATTTGACTTGTGTGTGTGTGTGTGTGTGTGTGTGTGTGTGTGTGTGGAAAAGAAAGACTCTGCTCTATAAAGACAGTTTCATGTTCCTGAGCAGGGACTAACTTTAACTTATTTTTAAACAGATGAACTCATTTTAAAGAAATAATACTTAGTGGCACTTATCATGCTGCTATTCAGATCTCCATAGGAATGAAAAGGATGACCACAATCTGTCATTTTAAGCCAAGTCAGTTTAAACACGTGCCCTGGGCATCTAGCCAACAGGCATGCAAGTGCCCTAAATACTACAATGGTACTATAAAGTTCCAACACTCTTGGCTTTTCTCAGTCAGGATATATGTCCAATTTTGAATGACCAACAATGGAGATTCTCTTTGGAAACAGATGGTGTATATACAGCATTTACCAGCAGGGGCTAACAGGGCCTGGATAATCATTCACCCCAGTTACTGACCCCATGGATTTTTCTTAAGGTAATTGATTCTAAACGGCTATCTGATAACCGATAACTGCAAGGCAGGACATTTCCTGCAGCTGCCGTATTGAGTGTTGTCATTTTCCATTCATTTTTTTACAAGTGGTCCAGCTCCACCTTACACTATCTTTGGCACAATAGCACACAATAGCAGTAGTTTTCTGCTTAATGAAGAAGCCAATATGCTACCAACACATGTGGACTGCAATGGAATGTTCTATAGAATCTGATATGACACAACAGCTACACAACATAGTCTACAGTGTGTTTAAACTCCTGTTCTTCAAGGTTTAGTTGGTCTGGAAAACTGAGATCCTGAATAAAGCATTACTTATATAAAGGCTAAACTTTTGTAAATAACCAAACAGGTGTCAAATATGAGCAGAGAAAAATATATAAGTTACATTGTATACTGTAAAACAACATCTAGATACAACACAACATAATTACCTAGATTTAGTTTTAATACTTTCATTTAAATGCTTTCCCGTTTTATTTGAACAGCAATTAAGCTGTCAGTGGTCTGAATTAAAGAGTTGAAAATGATTGTGTGTGTGTGTGTGTGTGTGTGTGTGTTTGCGGCGTCCATTGTGAAGAGAAATTAATCAACTGAAAAATGTAAAAAATGAAATCCAGTCACAGATGCCACATTGACAGCTGCTAGTGTTTCCTCTTAACTAGTGCCAGCTCTGTTAGTGAACAGTGTGTGTTTTTGTGCGTATGTTTGTGTGTATTTGTATACATGCCACTACAGCAGGCCAAAGCATTATGGCTTTAGTTATTCTCAGCATTATCACTCTTCTCTGTTTATTATTACTTCCCTTTTCAAAGTTTCTTTCTTCTATGGTGAGTTTCGTGCAATTTGTGTTTTGACCTGTTGCATTGAAGAAGACAAAACTATAGGAGGGTTGGTGATAAAGCGTCTAATATGACAGTAATAAAATGTTGCCTTCTTCTCCACACACCATTGTGTGTGTGTCTGTGTACAAACTGCTATAGTTTAGAATTTTTTTCCACCAGATTCTTAATGTGAAAAACCTCCATTTGGGGACATCCTCAAATAGAAAAATAATTCATAAATAAATTTAGTTAAAAGTTCTAGTAAGCATTTTTTTTTTAACTTATAACTTTATAAGTTCTATACAGGCTAGGGGACAGTCAATATTGTTAGCTCAGAATGAAAACAATAAAAGTCAATGGAAAGATAAGAAACACACATATGTTGTAGCCTTGATAGAAGAGTAAATGTGTGTGTATGGATTTGAGTGCATTTGTAGAAACAATATTCAGGGTAGAGGCAGGGCCATTTCGACCTTAGTGACCCTCCTCTTGTTAAAAGGTCAAATCCTTGAATATCAATGAACTGACACTATTCAGATCAACCCTTTCAGGAAGACCCAAAAACTACCATACAGTCCCTTCATCTGACCCTTCACCCCCCTCCACTGATCTCTGCTGTCCAATGAGCTGAAGAGCAGGACTGTTCATCTTAATTTGCATAACGTTATCAGAAATCCAAAAATTATTGTCCCTAAAGTTTCAAACTAGTAAAATAACAGTTTTGATGTTTAGATAGCAACACATGTTTTTTTGTATGAGGCATGAATGTAACAGGATTCAAGATGACTCATAAATCACAGTCAGATCACATGGTACAAGTGTGTGCCAATGCCTTAGCATGTCAGTGTGTGTGTACATGTGATCGCCTGCTGTGTATGAATTTACCTCTGTATGATACCTACGTGTCTATGTAATCTCTTCCCGTCTAACTGTTTGTCTGGTGCCCACTTCAGTTTAGGGGCTTGTATCCTCGTGTATCGCCCTGAGGACGTGTATCCTCAGGAAACGCACACACCGACCTTCCTAAAATGAATCTGATTGTTCAAACTACAACAGATGTGCTATGCTGGCATAACATACCACAACAGTACCATTATTATTTCTGCAGGGTATTGTATTGTGCACAGTATGTCACTTTTCTGCATTCATGGAATAATCAGACGGCCCTCAACATTTGTTAAAATGTGCAGTTTACAATAAAGCACCCAGTGCCAATACTGTATCCCACAATGCAATGTGTTTTTTCTATTTCTACTTGAAGAATGAACAGAGAGAACAAAGAAATGAAAAAACTTTTTAGCATATCCATATTAACTCATTTTTAGTTTGGACTGCCAAAGACATGCCAAATATTTGTTTTTATTTCCAAGATGATCACTGGACGCCACATGCTGAATTAACACACAGCATGAGGAGATCCTGTGAGAATGTTGTGAGAATGTTTACATGTTGCACATGTGTTCTGTTTCACAAAATATTTATTTAAAGGAATAGTAGTCAGTATACAATATATACTGTGCAGTTTTCAATTAGCAGTAAGCTGGTATTCAGAACATAGCCAGCAACATGGTGAGATAAAGTATATGGAACAAAGAGCATTTGTTGAATTTGATAGTGCTCATAGCATTTTCTTCTAATTGTCTCCAGTTGTGTCCTGGTACTGGGTAAGAGGAAAGGGGACGTTCATGGACCACTGCAGGGGAACATATGTTTCGTATTGTTTGTGTCTATGTGAGTGAACTAATCGTCCCCACTAAATGCTGTTGCTGTTCTCCTGAGAATACAATTATTTCTAAACAGTTTAAATCAACAAGAACATCTGAAAACAAAACCATGACTGAGCACCAATGATGACTGGAACAAAACTGGTAAAATGACTCCAAACAGTATAAAAAAATTCAATTTGAATATGCAAATGTCTGTGAGAGAGCAAAGCAGTTTGTTTGTGGCTTTAGAGCAATTTGTAGAGTGTGTTGTCTGTTTTACATCTGTTTTACAGTTAAAACATAGCCCTACGCTTTCAAATAATCCTAATTAAATAAAAGTATCTCACCAGCATGTTTATATTACATGTTTATATTACATTTTCACTTTTGTATTATTTTATTGTTTGAATCTACCCAGCTAAAGACGTTTGGTATAAGGTATTTTGGACAAATGTAATACTGTACACTCGTGCTAAAGCAATAGACGGTTCAGGTGCCCAGTCTTATAAACTGTTTAATCTCTCTTTAGCCTCAAACGCTAATTATGTCTTTAAAATTGACGTCTGAGTTTTGACAGTGTTTTTCACGCTAGAGTTCTGATACAGCCTGTTTGGCTTGTCACAGCCTGCGAGTATTTCAACTTTATCCAAACCTTTTTTTTGGCCTGTACTTGAGTTTTGTTTTGAAGAAAAGGGAAGCAGGTGTTCTCTTTGTGTAAATAGGCGGCAGATTTTGCCCTCAATAAAGATTTCCTCTGTTTGTGGTTGATGTTATAGCCAAATGATGCTCTTTTTTGGAGACACAATAGGGGCAACACCCCACCCAGCACGAACAGCAAATCATTTTTCATTTGTTACAATGATTCTATTGCTATTCTGTCATGAGGAACAAAACATGTCTTGAAGGTTTTAACTTTGTGGTTGTTGATTTTGGGAGAGGCAGATTGTAGGGATGGAGGTTCTACCAAAAGAAGACAAACAAATATAGCCATGTTTTGTTTTTGGTTTCTGAACTATGCACATAATACTGTCACACAACTTTAGTGTGTTCTCGCAATATCTTCCTTCTGTAGGTAATCATGTGTCTGAAAATCAACAAATACAAGTTTTTTCCCCTAATGTTTTTCGGACAAACAAACTGAACCAAAAACATACTACGTTTACTTACACTAATATTGCACACTACAGTTTACTATGTATAAACACACATGAATAAATGCCCCAGAGCTAGTACTGTACCAGCATCTACATGTTAGCTAGACAGATAACTGAAGAAAAGGAACTAGATTCTTTATTTTCTGAAGACAATATAAGTTGCTCTTGCTTTCACCAAAACTTGTTGCCACAATGTTAGATGGTTGTCACTGTGTTGCTGTGCAGTTGCTTAGGTGTTTTGGCTTTGAAAAATTCCTTAGCAAATACTACTGGTTAAGATGTTACAAGCCACTGTCACTTATCCCCAACAGTGAGATTAATATATACATTTCCATTAGCAAAAATATGACTACCATAAATGGAAGGGGTTGAAAACATGACAGTCAGGGCCCATTCTATACATCAGCATCTGCAATGTTTAAACAAATGTACTGTAAAATACTGTCAGATGGCTGCCATGACACCTCATGCCATCACTCGAGCCGTTTGAGCTACATGCAGAGGCACAGGGCCATTCGCAACAGAAAACTTCTCTGTTATTCCTTTAGGCGTGACAAACATGATAGCAGCACTTCACAAGTCAGCAGTAAATCACAAATACCGCCGGGAAACTTGCTTCTACCTCAATATCACAGATACTTTGAGTCTGTCTGTTTGCTTTATGATTACTCCAGAACAGATTATATGGTCAGAAGGATGAATGTGTCTTATATGAAACATATAAGAGCCCTCTTCTGTGTGTGTGTGTGTGTGTGTGTGTGTGTGTGTAACTTGGAGACTCATCTTTACCATTAAGCAACAATGAGTTCCTGAGCTCTGGAATTCAGATGGCTTTTCATTATCTGGGCACTTTGCAGTGAGGATTAGAAAGAGGGGCAGATTGGTGTGTGTGTGTGTGTGTGTGTGTGTTTTGGAAGGATTAGAAAAGGGGCAGATTACACCCTTACAATACCACAATCTAACTCTGCTAAATCACCATGGAGGACATCCCACTGCCATCTGACGTAAACACACACACACACACACACACAACCTTTAGATTTTAGAAGCTATCATTAGTGAGACCATATAAGTAAAAATCACAAAGGAAATCTCTTTACTATCTCAGTTATTTCTCCTAGACAGCAATGAGGTTAAATGGAGAGCAAAAGGAAGATTCCAATATGAACTCTTTCTTTTCTCTTTAGATTTACCCAATTCCAGATTGTTATTTTAACAATTGCCTTATTTGTTTCTATTTTTATTTCTCCTCAAACAATTTTAGGAGAAATATCTGAGACAAAGTTGACACTTAAATGAAACACACCATCAAATCTGCCTCTGAGAAAAAACTCCTCATGGCACAGGATCTGTACTGTGTGCAACGAGAATAACTTCATGGTTTAACTGGAACGTTTGTTCAGGTAGGTATGCTTAGTGTAATCTTAGTATTTACACGGGTGTCACTTCTCTTGTTTACTTTCTAAGACGTCCTCCACCTCTACCACAAGGAGCAGACATCAAAGGGCAATTTCAGACATGCAAACACATATACACTCAGCACTCTCTCTCTCACACACTCACACCACAAACACAGACATATAAATCAAGCAGTCAGACATACATATATATGTATTGTCATTGTTTATTATTAAATAAAGATCTTATGGCTTTCTCTTAGTCTTAAAGTTGTCTGGTTAAATGTGACCTCGTCTGAGTTGTGTGTGCATGTGTGTGTGTCCCTGTGTGTGTGTGTGTGACTGAAACAGTGAGAGAACATTTGAAACGTGCCCCTGCTGCAGGGCAGACGGGTGTGTTGTCATTGTACCAGATTCTTCTGTAATGACTCTCACAACTGATAATTGCAACGGACCACTTTTCTCCAAAAGGTTCTCACACAAAATCAAGAACTGTTGAGCGTTTGCATGCGAGGGCCATTTTACCTCATTACCTCTTCTCTGATAATCACGTAATATTCACACTTGTATGTGCCTGTATATATTCTCTCGACTTTTTATTTTTTCAGGTACAACAAAAGACAATTGTGTATTTACATTTATCTTTGTTTGTGCACTGTACAGTTGGAACAAGGCATCCTGTCTCTGCTGTTTTGACCAGATTGGCTCAGTAATTGATCCTAATGTAAAACAGAAGCACTAGATCCTGATTCAGACAATAAAGTACCAGTTCCAACAGTTTCAGGGCACTTACATTTCTACATACTCACCTGTTGCGGCAAACCAAAATTCCTCATGAGTTTATTGTGAGGAGTTTACCTTTGGGTCTGGGTGTGTTGTAGCCTGCGTGTCATATTTTAAGCAAATAAGAAGATATATATCATATACACATCTAAACATAAGCCATAAGTAAGAACCCTTCACCCCATTTGCACTTCTGTTGACCCCACATGGGGTCGTGACCCCAATTTTGAGGTTTATAAACCATGCTATGAAACGAGTTGACTTATTACTAATGTTTGTGTGACATTTTCTGCAGCTTTAATTCATGTACACCAAAACTCACATGACCATTAGCAATGCGGCAATACTTGTTTAATCACATGTCTGTGGAGGCAGCTTAACTAGCACATAACTAGCAGAACTCTTCAAAGACTGTTGCTGGATTTCAATTTGACTTAAATCGTCAATTGAATTTTTACTTGTAAAATTATATTTTATTGTCATTATATTGTTCAAGTTTCTAGCACAGAAACTAAATATAGTGACGGGAGAGGCAAGTAAAAAGACATCACAATTATATCAGATCAAAGAGCATAAAAAAACTATTCCTAATGTTCCAAAGATATAGCTATAATTATGTGGATTATGTTGATTTTAACAGCAATAATGTATATTGAATTATATAGGTTTATGAAGTTCAAAGCTTAGAGCATGGTGCTTGCAACGTAAGGCCATGGGTTTGATCCCCAGCAATATATGGATCAATCAAATATATAGAAACTTCATTGCACTGTATGTCACTTTTGATTAAAGCCTCTGGCAAATGCATAAGTGTAACGATAGGCTTTTCCATTAAACACTTCAATAGTGACCTTGGATCTTCAGGAACAATCTGGAACAATCTACCTTTAAGTCGGGGTGGGAGTGCAGGAAGGTGCTTATACAGCTTCTTTATAGTAACATCTCAGTGTCTAATCTCTTTCATGCACTGTTATTTTAAGCCATTTTACAGGGACAGTTTTCAAAGGCACTGCGCATAAAGACTAGAGACGAGATAAAGCCTATAAAGTAAAAGGTTTTATGGTTATAGAAAGTTATTGAAAGTCAATACAAGATGTTGACAACTTCAAGAAACAGAGTCATTATGAGAATGTGTGTTCCGGCATGTTTGTGTGTGAGACAATCGGAGCAATGCTCCTCTCGAAACAGGTCCTGACTGGAAAACAGGTGCTGAGGGGCCTGTGGTGATGAGTCTACAGGCATCTTCAAAAACGATCTGATCAAAGAGAACTAACCCTGCCTGCAGTCAGTCAGCCTACAGATTAATGTTAGCGTTTCTGCGTGCTTAGCGCACAACTAACACCAGCAGCACATACAGGTACCTCATCATAACTTTTTGTGGAGAAAAACAGTTGGTGTAAGATTACATGCTAATGGGTCGTTCCTTAAAGGAATAGTTGACCCTAAAAGGAAAGTTAACTACCCACATGTTGTTGCAAACACAAATGTTTGTGTGGAAAATAAGAAGAAAATACTGTACATTTAGGAACCAAAAAGAAAGTACCAAAACATAGTCTGACATACATGTGTAATAGTCTTTGGATAGCATTCGATAGCTTTGTGTGAGGAACAGACTAAAAATTTAGGCTTTACTGAAAATCTTTGCCTTAACTATAGATCTCTAATTGCTTTTTCTTTTTTTCTAATATTTAAAATGAAGTGCCGTGTTTGGTTGGGAATCAATGCAATTTTGTGTCATTTACCTCATGATGTAACATATAAAGACACCATGTGTGAATTGAACACAAATGTGAAATACGATTTGTAAAAGCAACTGAATGAGAGACTTTTCATTTTTACTAAGAAATGTTCCTTTAACGTTGGCTTTGTATCTGCTGTGCTTGGTGATTCACACAGGGCGCACTAAATCGACTGGGCAAACCCACTTATAAAATGCCTGATGATTCAGGACACCTTCAGATGCTGATCTGCTTATTTGATTCTGATTGGCTGACAAACTGACTCACAAAACAAGTGGACATTTTAACAGTACCAAATGTAAGGAAGCAAACATTTTACGAGAAATATGTGTGGGTTATTTCCTTAAAAATGAATTCCTGGAACTATGCACTGATATATTGACCAACCACACAGAGCAAGCAAACACATAGGTAATGCTTTGAGTACTGTACACTGCCAAGAAAACAGACCGTTTAGATCTGCAAAGCTCTGGATGTGACATTAAAGCAGAACGAGGTCACTGTCCTTTTACACCTCAGCTCTTAACTCACTTCAAAAACACACTCCAGATTCACTTGGTAAACCGGCCTTTGATTCTTAACTACAGAGAAAGTAAGTATAAGAAGAAAAAAGAGGAAAGGAAAAGGCGAGATGGTCTTTAGAAGGTGGTGGAATGGTAACTGTCATTCATATTTACAGTTTGACTCAGACCTGAGGGCCCAGAGTCCAGGTGGCCCTTAAACAGCCGAGTATGTACACAAGTGTGTGTGTATGTGTGCAAAAGACAAAAAGAGAAAGAAAGACAGAGTGGTGTGAGCATATCAGAGGTGTGTATGTGTGTGCGCGTCAAATGAGGCCTCTTTGATTCATGTGCCTGAATTTTGAAACACTACAAGGACGTTGCAGAGACTTGAACACCCCGTGGGCAAAGTACAGAACACACACTTCACTCAGGCCTTCATCAGATCAGACCTGTTTTAGATCTTTTTTACACACACACAGACACACACACACACTGCACTTGACATGTAAAGTGAGCTTTTAAAGGGCAGAGAAATCTTCAAAACATACCATAATCTTTTAATGACTGAGTGTTATGAATAACGGCCACCAGAATGTTTGCGCTTATCAAAATTACAGCATCACCTCTTACTGAATGTTTTGTTAGGGCTTAAAGAGGGTTTTAATATTCAAAACAAAAACATCCTTCTTTTAGCTGACTCTACATTTAATAAATATTTAGTTTGATTCATTGTCACTGTTAATATGTGGACAGATATTTAACTATTTTTAAAGACGTAACAATAAAATGTGTCAGTTTACAGTTTTTAACAGGTTGGCAAAACATCTCATGAAGATTAACTAAAAATACTAAAGAAAATTCAATGTGGACTTACAGATAACAAGTATATTAAAAATTAAGATTTCACTGTACATCAAAAGACACCTGGTGAAAAACGTGTGTGTTTTCTGCTCAGCAGAACAAATTGCTTACAAATGCAGAGATGTTCGGGAGCAATTCATGCAAGTAAACTTTTGATTCTGTTTGATTCTGTAATGAGATTTCTCATCCTATTAATAACAATCACATGCAAATACATCCCAAACAGAATTAGAAAAACAGAAGCTCAAAGAAGGTGATTGGGCATGTATTGAAAGAGATGTACTTACCTTTTATATCGGGTGTTTAAATGTTGAGCTAATGAGCAACATCTAAAAGTCAGACTCACCCGTCTACACAAATGTATTCTATGTATTCTCTATGTAACTCTTTAATATTGGGCTTTAATCATTTTTTCTCTTTTTCTTGATCACTGGAGGATTATTAGTTTTAAGGCTTCTCAAATCTCCATTCTATGAAGCTTGTATTCAGGTTTAAACAGAGATGAGCATAGAAGAGATTGATATGTGATTGTATTTATAGACTTTTTGAACATTTCAATCCGCCACGGCAAAAAAGCATTCTTAAATCAAAGGCTACACTTCAAAAATGACCCGATTTGATGTTACAAATAAAACAGCGAAAAAAATCCCTCAAAACCTGGAAACCAAACCAAAACAAACTTTAAAGCCTCCCGTTTCAGTATTTTTTATCAATTAAACATTGAAGTGAATAGATTAATAAGTTACAGAAAAAAAGCTCTGGTGTTGTAAACTTGGTTTAAAAAAAGCAATAAGGTACTCAAATGCGCATCCATTCATAGTCTTTGATGCCATTAATCTTTTTTTATATTAGGAATCTTTTTCAACAGCCACTGTGGAAGATATGAGCTAAAGTGTACAGATTTTGTTCCAAAAGCACAACATCTGTATCCCAAGGAACTGTAAGACACTACATGTTAGATAAGGCTGACGCTTCAGGTAGGGTCCTGAGTCAGTGTTTTATCTCTTATGATGGTTGTAAAAGAGTTGAGAACATTTCACATTTAAGAGCAGAACATACAGAGGGTGCTCACACTTAAAACTTTCATTTAATACACTGATCATACCAACTTCTATAGCCTTAGGGTAAGTTTTGAGGGGGTTTTAGCTTAGGGATGTTTGGAAAGGTGTGACTGATAAAGAATATTATTGTAATCGTGTGAGTCAAGTAATTCCCAACAGACTTGCCTTTAAAATCTGATTAGACACACGAGTCTTCCTGCTTTTTGGAGGAAAAACGTTTGAAGCTTATTCCCACTCCACACAAATAACGAAATGCCTTTGTGAATCACATCTCCACTTTCAGAACATTTAAAACTAAAGTGGTTTTTATTTATTCTTATAAAATATGAACCTTTAGAAATATACACAAATGTCTGTGGCACATAAAAAGAGAATAACAAAACAAACCAGAGAGCATGAACTCACTATACAAAGCAACTCAACAACAAGTTTTCTCTTTGTGTCTGCAATATTTAGTGCTTAAAGATTGACTTTGTTCCATGAAAAGGTCTGACAATGGGCAGTTCATTCTCTCTAAGGCCGTATTGAGCAGCTGCACTCCAATGTCAATGCAGTTGTGTATGACACGGCCTTCATTTCCATAGAAAAGCCACACGGCCGCGCCACGGAGGAGCCGCTTTTCCCAGAACCATGCACACCCATTGTTTGTCGAGTCCTTTCATTGTCTTTAATCACAGCCCTACAGTATCAGAGTGTCTTTCTCTCTGTCACTAAGGGAAACAACTATTGCACATTATACAGGCATCCAAATGACATGACGACAGCAGGGACCAGCTCCATTTTTTTTGTTTGAGAAAACAAAGCAAAGTTTCAGAAATAGTACAAGCACTAAGAGCTAAAGCCATTGATCTTGTATATTCACACAGATTTAGAAAAAAACTGTTGGGAGTGTTGCATGTTTTTAAAAAGTTTGCATTTAATAAATATGAGCATTGTTGTGTCCTTCGCTGACTCCTGTCGGTGTAAAGCAGTTAGTTTGGTCAAAGTCTGGCATTTACTTGACTTGTGTCTGTGCATATAGAGGCCCAGCTCATACACATGTGGCAGGAGGACCTGCTGGTTCATACTTTGTTTTATGTCCTTTTAGTGCAGGATGAGGCTTGAGGTAAGGTCCACTGCCCGTGAAAACACATGCTGCCTTCCTCCTTGTCTTTTTCTTCAGTTTGCGGCTGAAAACATTCTGCCAAGACTGCAGCGTTTTTGAGGTCCAAATCCACATGCCGCTGGTGATGCCCACCACCAGCAACATGAAGATCTTAACCATGAAGATCTCCACAGCTGGAATGGAGGTCTTCATCACACACTCCTCACCACTCTTACTGTCCTCAATGCACTTCTGCTCACCCGCTAGGACCTTCCAGTAATCCATGTTAAGTCGCTCATAAAAATAGCAAGCGATGACACAAGTGGCAGGAACTGTGTAAAGAACTGAGAAGACACCGATCCTGACCATCAGCTTCTCCAGCTTGTCTGTATTCTCTCCTTCCGTCTTCATGACTTTACGGATGTGAAAAAGTGCCACAAACCCTGAGAGCAGAAAGGAAGTGCCAATGATGAGATAGCAAGAGAGAGGAATAAGAACAAAACCAGTCAGAGCTTTGACGTCCATGCTGCCAACGTAGCACACCCCTGTAAGCTCATCTCCTGCTACCTTTCTCATAACCAGGATCATGATGGTTTTGACGGCTGGTATAGCCCATGCTGCCAGATGGAAGTAGCTGCTGTTGGCTTCAATGGCCTCATGACCCCATTTTTTTCCAGCTGCTAGGAACCATGTGAGAGTCAGAATGACCCACCACAAAGAACTGGCCATCCCAAAATAGTACAGAATAAGAAAGACTATAGTGCATCCTGTGCTTTCCAGGCCTTCCTGGATGATGTATTGAACGCCAGTGTCTCGGTCACAGGCCACGTTTTCAACCCCTACAAAAAGTCTTATAAGAAAGCCCACTGCATAGACGCAGTAGGACATAGAGAGGAAGATGATGGGCCGCTCTGGGTACTTAAAACGCTGCGGGTCGATAAGAAAGGTGAGTACGGTAAATGCACTGGAGATGAAACATAAAATGGACCAGATGGCAATCCACACCATGGAGAAACGCTTGTCACCCTGGCTCCAGTACACGTCAACGTTGGAGTAACATTTGGGGGCACAGGACTCACTCTTCTGCACATAATGAAACTTTCCAGGGTTGGGGCATGTTGTCTTACCAACCCTCTCTTTAATGGGCAGTTCCTGACTGTTACCTGGACGAGGGGGTCTGGAGTCTGGCGGCTGAGTGTGGGACCCCTTCGGGGGCTCATCTGTGCCGTTGTTAGGGGCCTCCATGCAGAGGTAATTTGGGTCATTCTTATTTGGCAGTTTGGAACAGTCCAAGGAATCTGGCCAGTGAAAGTTAAACTGCTCCATGATTGGAGAACACTTCTGTCTAGCCTGCTCGCACATTACTCGGCATGCTGGGATGGGTGTGGATACCTGCTCAGTGCACATGGGAGCATAGAGCGAGCACAAGAAAAACTTCAGATGGCTGTGGCAGCCGATCCCAATGAGCGGCGCAAACTCATGCAGCTTAATAGCAGCCTCGCCTTGATCCTCATGTCCCATTAAGTTTGGCATAACTGTCAAGTTGTAGCCAATGTCCTTACAGAGTGGAATAGCGATTTCCTGGCATCGTCCTTCTCCCGGACGGTCAGGGTCTATGGAACTGATAGCAGAACAAACTCCAGCCACACACAGCAGCACAAAGCTGAGAGCAGCCAGTCCAATAGTGGCAACAAACATTGTTTTTTATCATGTAGCAGACAATAAATGACAAATGTCTTTTTAGAAAAGTAAATTAAAAGCTTTACAAACTTTGTGTTTTAACTAGAAAAAAGGTAAAATCCTATTATTGTTGCTGTATTGTAAGTCACTCTATCCCCAAAAAATTGAAGGATGAAACTGCATTAATGAAATTATTGAAGCAAACACATTTTGCTTTCAATCAAAGGTGTCAGACGATGTTTAGTTCAAAAATAACATCTGATAATAACCCCCCAAAATCCTGAGATAATAAGAAATGTTATAAAACATTCACCGCAGTGTCACTCGTAGGCTTTCCAGTTTATGTTCATTTCAAGTTTATGTTCAATCTCCAGTCCACATATAGCAATTTCTTCTTCTAAAGCTGCTGTGCTCGGCACCTGTGAGATCGACGGAGATGTTGACGGTCCGTTTCCCTCAAGAAAGTAGACTTCACTTTCAACTCGCGATCGCGCTGCTTTCCACACTCATCCTCCGCAAAGTATCCAAGAAACTGGCCAAACTCAAGCGTTTCCACACGATGCAAGACACAGTGTCGTTTGATCGTAACCGTAAAGCCCCTGTGAACATGCATGGATGAATCCGCTTTGTAAACAGGTATATATTTTCTTTAACTTGTCTTCCGACACTCAGTGAAGAGTTGCGCGCCTCCTCGCACTGTGTCTGTGTCTGAGCTCCTCCGCTCCGTCCTGAACTAACCTGCCAAAGATCCGCCTTCAAAGACAGCTGCTTTACATAACAAAGCCGAACTGACACACTGATTATCGTTAAACCGTGCGGAACTGCCCGTGTAAAGCTCAAATCCTCGTCACCATTTTACCACAAGATCACAGTAAATTGCTCATTGGCCATTTGTTGTTGTTTTCTCCCCCGACGAACTCAACTCTGATGATCGTGTCAGTAGAGCTTTTCGGCGCAAGTGGCAAATCTCTCACCCAGGACGACCAAACGGATTCAGTGGCGGACCAGTAGAGATATGTCCCCTTTTCTTCACAACTGGCGATTTTCACGGTCCAGCCATTGTGGGAAGAGAGAAAGGAGAGTTTTTATACCTTCAAATTCCCCTCGCTTTTTATTGTTGACAGAACTAGAACTGTTGGCTCGAAATTTTACTCTGTGTTTATTCTCACTCAATGCAATCATTATAGTGTGTATATATATATGTCCCACGTTAGGGCAATTCACCCTATATATATCTATAGATCTTTTATTTAATCATTTATATAGATGCTCATTTATTTAATGACATTTAAAGTCTAAAACATAACACTTTTACTTTAAACTCGAACAAGAATTTTATGTACATTTGCGCGTCTCAAAATGTTGCCTTTATTTTCTTTCTTTTTTGCTTGTCACAAATGAATAATTCATTACTACAATAGTCGTGTTAACAAAGACTGTGTTGTGCCAGAAATTAATTAAACAACAACAATTTCTAAGTATTGCACACAACACTGGGAGCTTTTATAAATCCTCTGGCCCTTTTAGGGCATCAAATGAGCGCATAAAAATTGTTCTCCATATTATGCAGCAATAGAACAAGTGGCCTTGTGAACAGATGTGGGTGTGTAATGACAAAAGAAAAAAGTTCCAGGAGTACAGGATAAAAACGCCTTAAGGATGAACTCTTAGACAAAGGGCTTTTCAGTCCTGTTTTGGTGGATTCATCTTCAACTCATGCTGGTGCTAAGGGTTGGCAAGCCAGGACTAAAGCTTTGCTCTCAGGGCTGTAACCATGGCACACTCCTTAGGGGTATCTATTCATGCCAATATCCCATAACACACTGCATAAAAGTATTAGTGTTGTGGAGGTGAGATGTCAACTGTCTGTTAGCAGAAAGGAGCATTTAAAGTTATTTACGCATTAATGATTCTATTGGACAATGCCTTTTAATTAATTAAAAACAATGAATGTTATGATAACAGCTTAATGGTTAAAGATGAACTTTTGCCTATAAAGCCGGGTTACTGTGCATACTGTTTTCTTTGTGTATGTTAAAGGCAAATAAAACCAAACTAACATTTCCCAGAAAAGCATACCCAGCAACATTAATTACAAATCATTATTAAAAGCTTACCATTGTGAATTGGGGTAGGGTAAGTCGACAGTTTTGAGCACTGGTCTGTTATGTAGTTGCTCAATAACTTTTTCTGCGGATTGCAGTTTTAATAAATATTATTGCCAGAGTAAAAAATGTTTTTCCAGGTTCTTAAAACATAATATAACATAACATAATAAGTCAAAATATTACTAAATATTACTGAATTACATAATGAAATAATCTAATAATTTAGAAATCTCATAATCTCATTTTTAGAAATAATATAAGTTACTTATGAAGGTGTTATTGTAAAGATCATATTTCATAGGAAAAAACATTGTGCTTTGAATCCTTAATTCTTTTCATTCCTTTGCCATAACAAACTGTTGTGTGTTAGGCATGTGTTACTGACAGAGGCCAAACAAGACCTGAACAAATGCTTTAGTAAATTACTGAAACAGGTCATGTATTTCAAGACATGTAGTGCACTTATAGGTTTGTGCATGACTATTTTGTGTCAAAAGATTCTGAGTGTCTTAAGAGTGCCTGAGACCTTTTAAAAGGCCTCATACAGGGGCCTCTTGGGCCCTCAGGTGTTACAAAAAATGAACTTTGACATAAACACCTGAGCTAGGCTTGTGAAGCTGGTATACAGTAAATGCTAATCACGGTAAATACAGTATTTTTATCATATGTGCAATAGTGCAGTCAGTTGGCTTTTACAATATAATGAGTAAACTATTTAAAGTTTAATATTTAAAAATATTGATAGTTGAGAATATTTCTGTGCAGAAGTTTTTTTCTGTCATGGTATTCTTTTAATTCATAATAAACCTTTGTTTAGGAAACATCAAGTTTATAGTAGACTTTTTGTGGTTTTGCATATTTTGTGTTTTGTCAGTGATTGAAAAGTCTCCGCATGAGCCAGCTGTTGTTGTGGCAGCTATAAAGAATCTCATCTAGCATCTAGACACAAGGTCGCTTGGCACTCTCTCATGTTACCCAGTAAAACTGTGATTTATCAGCGCAACGCTTGATGACCGTGGTTTTCTGGAGATCTTTGTCAGGACACTCTAAGAGCTTTTTTATGACAGCTTGTAAAGTGCTTTTCAACATATTTTAGAAATGTTTCCAGCTAAGAGGTTGAACCTGCTGGTGATCTGCGAGCTGAGACACTTTACAAGGCTCAGACAGTATCTCTTCAGTCACTGTTTGACTACCAACAACAGCTTCACCATAAACTGCTTATGCTTAAAGCAGTTTCAGCAGTTAACAAACTCAATACACTCAAAGCCATCCTGAGCACAGGTCATCTGTACTATTATATTGCTTGTGCTTTCCTTACTTCTGGGTGAGTTTTAAATAAAATAGTCATCCATGTAATGACTAAGCAAAAGCAGTATGGACTGTTAAAGTACAACAAAGGCTGTAAAAATGTGTTTTGACAAAATATTTGCTGTTTAACCTCAGTGATGTTTATAATGATCAGATGTACATATCAACATTCTCCTGTGCTGTGATATGTAAATGCTGCTTTTCATTACATTTGCTAGTAATGAAGTGTTTTAGGATATGTAACATATCACAACACTTTCTGAAACACAGACAGTCTCATTAGCTAACCGATCAACAGTTCCTAAAACATAATTATTGAGACGGGTCCCAGCTGATTTGTTACACTGTGTTTCTGTTATTTCACCCTCTTCTGTCCTGTGATTGTTTTGCAGTCCGTGAGGATGTTACTTTGAAGAAGGAATAAGAACAGAACAGAGAATCATGACCATTCAATCTTTATCATCAGTAGCCTTGGCAGCTACTTTTTTCCCTTTCATGTTTTGTGTTTGTTTATTTCTGTGTCTGGCATCCATCGCGTTTCATATTTACTCAGTTCTATACAGTTATCCTGTAGAACGCACACACACACACACACACACACACACACACACACACACACACACACACAAACTTTATCTTTTCCAAAGCGCAGCAGCAGCAGCTAGCTGGGTTCCATCTTGGTGGAAATCAGAAAGTGTGAGATAATTCTGTAACTAATAAAGAAAAGGGAGGCCCTTTGATGGCTCAGACTGAAAAGATATTTCATGTTTTTTGTGTGTGAGGGATTGGGGAGATGTGTGATTCTATGGAGCCTGCGTGCACCCCTGCTGTTCCACTCTGCCTAGAAGCTGGCCCCCCTCTGGCTAATGTTATGGAGAAAGGAAGGCATTTTAGAACTGCCTCACCCACTCCCTCAGCCCCCCTTTTTTCTTTTGTTCCCCTTTGAAGAATGACTTTAGACATTTTATTTACATATTTAACCATGGATGAAAGAAAAGAGGGTTGCGAGAAAGAAGGCTCCGGAGGCTCTAGTGGGAATTTTGATAAGTTAAAATGAATGGAAATCTTATTAGCTATTTTTTCTTGGAGTCAGATGTTTTTTACATGTCCAGAACATTGTACAACAGTATAGAACTAAATCTGAGAGTAGGTGGACACGAAGGTCACCCCGATTTGAACACTCCCAACAACATCATCCTCTCGAGCAAAATCTTTTTCTCCCTGATCCTCCTACAGTTGTCAGCTGAAAAAGTCAAAGCAAATCTTTTTGCAGACTTCAAACTTGTGCACTGGGGAAGCAAGTATCAACTTGAATTGTGTAGCCGTATGTGTGCGTGTGTGTTTTGAAGAGTGTGTCTAGATAAAGAGAAATGCTGGTGTTGGTGGATTTGGTCCGTGTCTTGTATTAAGGTCTGACTTTAGAAGGGCATGTTGGTTAAAGATACAGGAGGGACACAGGCTTAATCTGCTTACCATGTCTCTGTTCTCCTCTCAAGCTAAACTCTGCTCTGAAGTAGACTCCATATTTATAGGTGTTCTCCATAATATCAGGTGCATTTAAATAATCCTTTTTCTTATTTTGAAGGCAGATATTTAATCTCAACTAAATCTACTTGCATGCTTTATTTTTATTTATTTATGCATGCAGTTGTACTTTCAAATAATTAAAAGTTACATCATGTATTTTAGGTTGTGCCATTAGCTGGCTTTTTTATCTTATTTAATTTGTTTAATAAGTACTTTTTTTAGTGTGTTTTTGTAACTCAATTGATAGTGCATTGCGTTAGCCGTGTTGTTTAGGTTGTGGGTTCGATATGTGTTGATAAATTGTTTAGCTTAAATGCACTATAAGTCACTTTGGATAAACGTGTCTGCCAAATGCATAAATATAATGTAAATGTAGTTAGCAAATATTATGAAGTTACCTTTTAGAAATCTTTGTACAAAATGGATTATTTTGATGCTGGGACTCAAGTTTCTGCACACATTTATTACCAGTCAGATCTCTCTGTGATTGTGTATGTGTAAAATTCACTTCTGACTGATTAGCAAGAGATGAAAGTTATACAGCTGTGCAGCCTGCGTATCGGCAAGATTAATCCCCTCATTGCATCCGCTCATTTTCATCTCTTGTTCTAAATGCGATCTCTTTAAAAACTCGCCTCTCTTCTCTGAAGGGTCAGATGATTTGAGGAAAGGCTTGTGAGCTTTTCAGTTAATAATTTAAGTTCTCTGCTACTTCAAAGCCGTCTGTGTTTTATGCACATGCGGTTTTAATGGTTCAATAACAGATCATTTATTAATGATTCTTAATTTGTCCTTTTATATATCAGACAAACAATCATCCAGACCCACTTTGAAAACATGCATAGATTTTCCATTGTCATGTCTGGGAATAAGCATTGACAGTCAAAATTCATTGCATGAGGATCAAACTTATACTTATATTTAATGTAACACTGAATTGCTGAACTGGTTTGTGGAATAAATAAATTAATATATCCTGAGAGTTGGGTGAAGACATTCATACTGTATGTGCATTCTATAACATCCATTAGACAAATTAAAAAAAGTGGTTATACTTTGGCTTAGTTCATTTTATACAGTTAGTTTTCATAAGATCTGTTGGACTGTTGTATGAAAGCCATATCACATCTATAATCCTGCTGTTTTGTTGCCTCTTTTGTGGCCTTTTACTCTTGCTAGCATGCTATTTCTTTAATATACATAACCCACATTGCATAACCTCCATTAATTTTTGCTTTCATAAGCCATAAACTGGATCACATTTCAGAGGTCATCAATAAAAAGTCCCCAGCAACAGCACGAACCCCTGGCAGCTCCTGCAGACGGGTGATTTGTGGGGTTGAGCCGGCACAGGACTCTGATGTGGCTGAGATCTGCTGTAAACACATGCTTTCATGTGATGTGTTAGTAATGTGTCAGATGCTCACGCAGAGAGCATGTCTTCACTCTGACCTCATCCAGCTTTTAAGTGGCCGTCTCATAACAGGTCTGAGTCACTATGACTGTTTTCACGCTCTAGACACACGAGCCAAACAATCAAATGACATGCATACCTCAGAACTCAATGACTTGATTTGTGGAGTCTAAGTCACAAAAAAAATGTACTACAAAAATTTTATCTTTAAATGTGGCTAATACTGCATGTGGGAAACATTTATTTTAACTGAAGACATTGACCGAGCAAATATGAAGTGCAAGTTCTTGAATGAGGTTCTTGAAGTTCTTGTTTGAAAACTAAGTTACCTGTGTTGACAAATGCCGGTGTTCTGCTATAATGCTGCTGTTTAAATAGCCAATAAGCTTTAGTTACATCACAACCCTGAACCTTGAACCTGAACCACTGGGGAGTGGGGGTGGGGGTAAGTCATTTTCAGTCCATTTTCCCAGAGGAGAAAGACAGTTGCGCAATTAAAAACGTGCATTTTGTTAGCATTTAGGAATACACTCCTATATCCTATATTGATATCTAATATTGCTAAAGTGTAGTTAGTAGTAGGCAGTAGTAGGCACTTTTTTGACGTAATGTGAAGATTACCCAGGGTTCTTAATAGGGTGCTTGAGTGTCAGTCACTAATTAGGAGGGGCTGTATGTTTCTTCCTCTCACCCTCTTTTTGTCATCTAATCTGCTTCTGAGAGGCTAGACTGGAATCAGCAGTTTATGGATGGGGGAGGGGGGTGGAAAGAGAGAGGGATGGAAAAAAGAGGATCTGGGGACACCCCACTGATTTTGGCTTAGGAGAGACCATTCACACAAAGCCTACTTGGGCTATTCCCACAGTACTGTCTTAAGGAGCAGCCACACATACACACAAACACATAGACACACATACACACTCCAGTCAAATTAAATTAGAGTCCTCTTCTTTTTCCCTACTGAAATGCTGGCCTTTTCATTGCCAGCGACCCCTAACTCCCATATTACTCTTAAATCCCACTTTTTAAAATCTTTCTAACACAAACACACATACACAGAGGCGTTTGTATTACCATATAGGCAACTTAAGTGTGCATTTCTGCACCACTAGCAAATGAACTCACCAAAGGAGATTGACAAAATAATATTTCAATAAATTGTCAATTGATAATAACAAGTTACTCAAACCCGTCTGACAGCGCACAAACAGCCCTGCCCCAAACTCACACCAATATGTGAGCAAATGTTAAAAATTGAGGCAGGTTGGGATGCTCGGACGAACAGCAATGTTGAAGTAGAACATAACTATTGTGTTTACACTTAAAATAAACACTTAATTACAGATGTCATCAAGCAATTACATGCTTTAGGTTAAATCCTTGCATAAATAACATACTACAAAACATTCTTTAATTGAGCAAGTGTAAGTGCATTACCATCCAGTACCTAAGTCGAGATATATGAATATATGATTCATTATGATATATGATTCATATATTCCTGAAGATATATGACATGAAATACTGAAATCTAGGCAGAAAAGTGCAGTGTGGGTGATCCAAGTTTGTGTAAGGAGGGGTGTCAGTGAGAATTCGGCCAGCTGTTCTTTGTCAACCTGTTACTTCCCTTGAGAAAGGAAATGGTGTCTGTGTGTATCAGAGAATCTGGGAAAGAGAATCTCTTTATTGCTGCCATCACCACACTTTGTCTCTCATTCTTCAATCTATTCAGCCATGAAGCCTCTCACTAATGCATTTACAACTGTCTGTTTGCAATGGGCCTCAGCAAAGATTAATGTACATGCTCCTGAGAGAGGGAGAGAAAGAGTTCCTACGCGTGTTTTGACTAACAAAAGCTAAACCCTTATCTGAAACATTATGTCAGTGTTCAGAACTCAGCAGCTATTCTCAGAGTAGCACTGCGTTTAATTGCCCAGGTCAGCAGAACTTTTGGAAAACTGTGAATAGACCAGTGAATTATGACTCAACAACGTCTGTGACTGTTTCATCCTTCAGACCTGTAAACCGCCTGCCTTAAAAGTCAGATGAGAGAGAGAGAGAGAGAGAGATTAAAATGAAGTTCTTTCCCATAAGCTCAGAGTGCTAAGCTGCTTGCATTTATTCACTTATGTCCTTGGTATGACTAGTATTACTAAAGGCATTCTGGGAAAACTTTCTGTGGTGGACTGCAACTCAACTTAAGTTCGTAGCACTTAAGCATAAACAAATCTAATCACTGGCTTCAAGGGGAGGTTTAGCTAAAATATCTAATGTGACTTCAGTAGTCTTAATTTGATGATTTAGAACTGTCTCAGTCCGTCCCAACAAATTACATCAAGAAAAGGCATTTTAGAGGGTTTGTTTTGGGGGCTGAGTATGAGAGACAGAGGGAGGGAAAATGACAGATGATGAAAGAGAAAAAGAGAGAAAGAGAGATTTGGAAAAGGAAAATCCTATAGAAAACTTTCCTCTCCGTTCATTATAGTGCATGGAAACCAATTCATGCGGTGGCAAATTGAGATCAAAGCCAAATTAAAGCTGACTTGTTCAAAGGCAGATAAAACCAAGCAAGCCCGCAGCAAAATTTTCTTCATTGATTTCTTCCTCCTTCACTCTTTCCTTCATTCCTGCACTCCTTTTTTCCAACCTTTAGATTTCCTACTAAAGAGGAAGAGGCTTTGAAACGTCCTGCAGCAAAGTGTTGAAACGACCGAACAAACAAAACACAAAGTCTCAAACAACAGCCCAGACAAAACGCCACTAACAGCACACAATAAACGCTTTTATATTCAAACTGAGAAAGCAAACAATGTATTTATTTTATTGTTTCCCCCAAAGAAAACAGAGTAAAAGTGCTTGACTGATCTATAACAATAAACTATCTATATAAATGTATTACATTTAAAGAAATGACCTCAGGTGTTTGCATATAACTGACTTCACTTGGAAGGACGATTTTTATTATGGGAATTATGTGGGATAAGATGGAGGGATGTGATATTTTCACTCGTATGTTGTCTTTTCACCCGAGGTTCAGCGTTTCCTTTCATGCAGCCACATGTGGAGCGTCTCTCCCTCTGAAGTTCTGTTTGGATTAGGCAGGACAGGGGAGCAGGAGGAAGTGAAGCCTCACACATTTTCCCTGGAACGCTGTGTTTGCCTAAACCTCTCAGAGAAATTAAACAATTCCACACACACTCAGAGAAAGAGATTTTCAGCATATAAGTTTGACAGCATTACCTGCACAGGAATAAGGACAAGCCGGAACAGTCGTGGCCTTAATGATAATAAATGGCTGAGATTAGCAAAACTGGATACTTAGCAACACTTATCAACACAGGTTTTCACACAGAAAACTTCAAAACCCCCGAAAAATTACGGGATAGAAAATAAGGTCAATTATTCCCATATGTAATTTTAAAAGTATGTGGCACAAATGGATTTGCTCTGAGGCACACAGTAACATTTATGATGCGTTTAGTGCATAGTCAGATTTTGACTTGAAATATTTTGGTTTCGACTTACACAACAATTGTTTTGTGGAATGTGTGTTAGGGTGACATTTAAAGTTACAAGTCCCATGTTAAAGTTTTTTATTTATCCAGAAAACTATCGTTTAGGTAGGTGTTTGCCTTAAGTTTTAAAGAGAACGTCCACACACAAACACACACACATACACGCACTAAGAAACCTTACACATGGAGAAACATGTCAAGGACCTAACACCTGGAAGAGCTGAAAGGAACTGAGGAAAATGCCTTTTAATCTGTCCAAGATACGGTTTCATAGCTGTGAGCACTTACCTCATCTTTGCCTATCCGACCCCCTTCTGACACTCTCATGCACACAAAGATTACTGTACCCATGCACATACCTTCAGCTCTTATATCAAAACACCCTCAAATCACCTGCCACACACACACATAGTAGGAAAAGCCTGTGGCTCTTTTCCTATTCCTGAAGTTCAAGAAAGAAAGAGGCCCTGAAATCATGACACCATAGAGGGGTCAAGATATATATAAACAATTTCCTTTAAAAGACATGTAATGCACCAGCCCCCAAATCTATGACAAAACAACCTTTCATGTGACATCCGTTAAACGTTTTAAATCAAGGCAACATGATACATTGATAATTTTGCATTGTCCTTCCTAATACTACTTTGTTTAGTTTGATTTTATTATTACTCATTTTAAATCACACTAATTTGCAAAATGTTTTGTTTAGATGAGACGGTTTTACTAGGGCAATTCAATATTTTGTGTTTATCAAAATATACATTTCCAAAAAGTGTGGAAGGATATTATTGGCCTAAACTTTTTTTTATATATACTTGTGTTTTCAAAGTTGATGTATCCTGCAGTCAAAATATGTTTTTATTGTGCATCATTCATTCTTCTATATGCTTCTAATTTTATTGTTTAAATGAATTGTCAGATAAATTCCGGGACACCTGAAACTAAGTGGATACCTAAATGAAACATAACAGAGACCTTTATTAATTCACTTGAGCTATAAAAAAGCAAACTCTGAGCAATAACCTTTATCTCCAGATACACATTTTGCTTTTGTTATGTTTAAAGTGCTTTATAAACACATTTGACTTGTCTTCACTTGACACAAATGTTAGATAATGGACCTAGTCTTCATTAACCTCACAATGTGTGTTCTTGTCATCAAAATACAATCAGCAGACAGGCTATGTCTGCAAACTCTGCTCTGAGACGCTCAAAGGCATTCCCAAAATATACTAGAGACTTAAAAAAACAAACAAAAAATCGTATTATGAAGTTTGATGTGAGACAATACCCTTCCTCCACTCTGTACAAGCCTCTGTGCATCACATGCTGACATACGTCAGAAAACAGGGTCAGGTACATCTCTCAAAAGCGTTCGCTCTGAGCCAGTGATCTTCAGAGAAATGCTGCTCTCAACAGTATTTGATTAAACATCATATGGAGAAAACACACACTCCACTGTTTTAATCCTCTCTTTTAGCCTGCTTTTGCCCTCTCTTTTCTCTTTGTATCGCATCCCCTCCTCTCGCCCAGAAAGTGATTAGAGAGAAGATTCTGGAGCCTGACACAAAAACACCTTTTGTAGGGGCCCTTTAAGTGTCACTATAAAGTGTGTGAGCTTCTCTAGTGAAGCCACTGACTGGATGAATGAAAGTAGAGGTGGGAGCAATCGATATACAAATGCAATGATAAAGAAAGACAAAAAAAACGGTAGCCTTGTGACTGTGACTTTCAGTGTGTGTGTGTGTGTGTGTGTATCTGCTATTCTTTGAGCGTCTTTTATATATATTCTCTTTGGAAGTCTGTATAAGCGTGTGTTCGTATTCTCAAGCTGCAGAGAGATGCTGTGCTTTGATATCTAGATTATGAAGGAAACGACAGTTGATTAAAAACAACTGTGTCCTCAATGACAGAAGCCCTTCTGCTTAACACTAGAGCAGGTGTTTGTGTAAAGTCTTAATATTTTATTCCCTTTTAAAAACCATCTTAAATTAAATATGCGATAGAACCAATTACAGTTTTTTACTTAAAATATGTATAACATTTTTTTTTGAAAGGGCCAAGTTCTCTGTTTAGTTTCTGTGTTTAAAGGCATTAGTTTCAGATTAAAAGGCATTTTAAAGAGTGCTTGGTATGTGTTGTAATGGTAGTTTGTCTGTAAAAGAACTTCTCTCTCTTTGCCTCTTGCGTGATTGCACTCAATTATGATTCTGTTTCATCTCGGCTGCAGATGTTAGGAGAAGTGGGGCTTGAAAGAGCAGGGGCGCCGGCTGAGGGGTGTCAACAGGCCTTCTGTCAAAGCCTCTTTGAGGGCCGTGTCAGGTGCTTTGATTGGCATGCTTTCGTAAGGAGAGATTCTCTTCTTATCTGTCCAGGCCGGGTGACAGGTGAGTTCCACATCAAATGCAGCTCAATGGGGAGAGGGATAGCGATCCTTTGCCACAGAGCGGAAGATGATGCATGTTTGTGCCAAGTTGAGGGACAGCAATCTTGGTGTCGCCTTTCTTCTGTCCTGTTATCTTGTTCACACACAGTATTTAAAAAAATGGATCATCTGAGCGCGAAAGGAAAAGGTTAAATACAGATGCAAACTGGTTCCAAAACTGAGTAAATTAAATTTTGCAGGTTACTACCTATTTGTTATGTAAAAATTCAGAGAGCACATTCAGCTCTAAAGTAACATTTGTGATTAGATTTTAAATTTAGTAGAAGCAGTGAACCAATTATTTACTTTCTTTTTTTACTTTTAGTTTTTGCTTTCTTGTGTGTTATTAATATAGAGCAATCCAAATCAGTCACAAGTTGTCACAGACCAGGTGTAAACAGCAATGTGTCTTGTGTTACCCGCAATGGATTTCAATAGTAGGTGTAAACAGTCACCACTTGCTCACAAACTTTTTATAGCTATTTCCACTTCTGTTCAAACAGCACGTAGGCTAACCTCAGCTCGCAGTCCAACACAGAGCAAGATCATTACAGAGAAACCTTATCAGGTCAAACAACTGAAACACGATTAGCAACAATTTTACTGCATCTTTATCAGCTTAAAATGCAGTCTGCAGAGTTCAACTTTTCATCTTTAATGTTTATACAATTACAGTGGCTCCAAAAATATTTGGACACTTAAGCCATGCTTAAAGTGTATCCGTGTGCTAAACTGTATAACAAAGTACAAGCACATTTCCCAGAAATAATTTCACATTTTTTAGCCATGTTTTCAATTATGTTTAAGAAACTGGTTTTAAGTTCATTTATATTGGATATACTTCATGAGCTCTCTTTCCCTCAGACGTCCCAGTAAAGTGACTGCAGTAGTGGATGCATAAATCATGTCAGTCTGACAACAGGAAGTGTATACGAACAACTTTTGTCTTGATTCTGTCTTCTGTCTTAAAAATGTATTGTGTTAGCATATAATTTAAACTTCTTTCCCCTAAATTTAGCTAAAATGTTTTCTTTTGCTAGTCATGTATTGTTGAGTCTGGCTGAAGTGTGAAATTTTTTTGGGGCCACTGTGTATCTCCACACACAGAATGTATTTAAATAGTTCACAATAAATACTTAAATTACGTCTTTAGATGTTGAATCTCTCTTTGAAGCAGTGATGCATCTTTAAATGGCCGAGCGCTTTCACCTTTAGTTCTGTGTGTCTTATACATCTGTTGTCTCTCTGACCTCCTAAATGGTGATTGTGAACAATGTAACACACACACATCACTATTTTATGTACACAACTATAAACACTATAACTTAACCATAAACTACACTCTAACCCTAACAGAAAACTCTTACGATAAATAAAAAAAAAAAAAAAAAATATTAAAAATTTACTATTTTTTAAAAGGAGGTTTTGCTAAAAGGTTTTGCACACACACACACACACACACACACACACACACACAGAGATACACTCAGGATCCATTAAAACACTGCAAGCCATTGAGGTTCTTCAAGTTAATTATGCTGTTTGGAGTCCTGAGCTGTATTTATTTACATGCTTTGACTCTTTGCATTAAAGAGTAGCCAAAAGAGAAAAACTTTAGTGACACAGGAACAAGCCCAACTAATGTGTCTGTTCATGTTTCTTCAAACGTGAACAAAAGCAAATTACTTCTCCTGTAAGTCAGTAGGAAACTGAACATTGTGAACATTTGCCCCTAAACAGCCATTTAGCTCAAAAGAGGAAATAATTAAAAATTATATCTTTTAACCATTAATCACTCTTTTTGAACCACCATGGACCACAATTTCCATTGTTTTGTGGATCCGTATCAAAAGAATATTATTATGATTAGAGAAGTTAATATCTATTTGATGTCAAGTTTAGCTGCTAATGAGGAAAATCTGTATTTTGCATTTTCTAATTGTTGCATCTATTGAGGTCCATTTCTTAATGTCCCCAGTGACTCACATCAGAGGATTAAATTCTGTTGAATTTAAAGAGATTTTTTTTTTCTTTTTAAAGGCAAGAAAGTAACAAATTATGCACTGTTTATCAGCCATGCAAAATGGATTCTGAAAATAAAATGTCCAAAACATTAGACACACACACACACACACACACACATTTACTTACTATCTATATAAATGTGGATATTCCTAATTTTTCTATTGTTTTTGTACACAGATACAAACACTATAACCTTTGTGTATATAACTATAACCTATTTTTATAGTGTTTTTAGAAATGAAGATGTCCCCAAATGAAGATTATGCTCACACATAATTTTCTCATGCAACAAAGCAAACCTTCTGTGGCTCTTTGCCATTCACTCAAAAGACTTGGCTGAACTGAAGAGGAACTGGGCTCTTTTTTTAATATCTAAAGCTTGTTAAAGATTCACTGGGGAAACTTAGTCACTGCGGAGATCAATGAGGCATCTGTTAAGTTCTTTGCTTTTCACAAAGGGTGAAGGAAATGATGCTTGTGAACAATAGAGATAGATGTCTAACAGACAAAGTGAAATTATATGTAGAAAGCCTTTGATGTAATTTAATCTTTGTGTAACTGTTTGGTACAATTACATTTATGTGATTGATGGAGTAGATTTTAGTAATATAGAGGCTGGTTTGTGCTGTGGAAATGCATAAATATGTGGGGACAACTATTGTTCGGTTGAATGATATAATATAGTTTCATAGAGGAAATATTTTGACATTTAGGTCACTTTTAAAATGTATGAAATTTAATCAGTTTAGATAACAGAATTCCAAGGCATTTTTTTCAATCACTTTTAACAAACCTAGTATATGCATGAGTCTAGTTGCTTAGGCTAGTATGAGGCTATTATGTATGAGGTTAGATGTAGTTGACCACTTTAATTTGTCATGAAGACATGTACCCTACTGGGCATTGCTTTGACTAATTGTATTACAGGCCACCAAATACTTTTGGGGTTTACTGTACACACTCACCATAGAATACAGCCCAAAACCTGCTTTTCTTATTTTTACATTGTCTGGACCCAAAAAGAGAATTTGGACATTTTTGAATATGAATCCATAACATCAGACTGCCAGGACGAGTGTTAAATGAGATCACAGAAGCTTTTAATAGTACAGTGACAAAGTAAAAGCATGCCAACCAAATGAATGGCAGGCAAAAAAATGGCAAACTGCAGGGCTTCCATTGAAATAACTATTCAGACAGTTAAAGAAGAGAGTGACAAATACACTTCCTCCCTCTCTCTCTTCTTCTGATGTTTTAAGTAGAGACAGGAAGGAAGGTTTGGCCAGCTTTGCACTGTGGGCTTTGGTTGGCTCTTTCATGTCTTTGTAGTTTTATTAGAGTTGTCATTAGACTTTTTATAACTGGTGTTTGTCCCTTTTCACGAGCTGCATTATTTAGAGGAGGTGTGATATGATGTCTGTGTTGATTGTTCTCTTTCAATAAGCATCTGTTAAGCTTGGATGTGTCATCTGGCCCTCAGAGGACCGTAAACACTAACCTCTCTCTCTCAAAGAAAACACATACATTACATTTGCCTTTTGGGTAGTGATCCCCTGAACAAAATATTGCAGTATAAAAGCTTTCAGTAGTTTCAGCTTGTCATGATTATGTGAAAATTATGTGACATCGAGGATATCTTGGCTTTCAATATTTAACAACTCAAAGCAAAGCAAAATAATATGTTAAAGTCCTATACTCAATGCTTAACACTCAACACTCAGTGCTCTGTTTCTTTCTCTCTCTGTCTCTCTCTCTTTTGTGAAGCTAATGATGTGAATGTGAATCAAATGTGAATCATTTCTTGATCCAGTTCATATTATTGATTCACTAAAATGAACCAATGCTTGATATGAAAAAACTGGAAATTTTAAGCATGCACATTTAACCATCATGCAGCGGTAAAGATACAGATGCAACAAAATGGGACAAATGATTTAACGAAATGATTCGTTGTTACGCTATACAGCTACTTGTTAAAAGTAGTTAGTAGTATCAAGTTACTGGAAAAGTTTTCCACTGTAAAAACAGCAGAGCTACTCTAACACTACCAAAAATGGAGTTAACCTCATAGCAACACTGCTTTTAGTTAGTTGCTCCCCAACGTTGGTTGGGTTACCTGCATAACTAATACAAAAGCTATGAATGAAGAGTGAGTATGTGCGTAATTATGTGTGTGTTTGTAAGCCATCACCCCTTCTGTGCCCTCTCATTCCCAATAACCACAACCAGTACAAAGAGAAACGCTCGCCGAGAGCCAGCAGGGACACCGCGGCTGTCATTACAGCCTGGCCAAGGAGAGCAAATACCAGGCCTTAGCAACCTACGGGAGGGGAGCAAGGAAACAGAAGAGGAAGAAAGAGGCTCAGAAGGAATAAGGGGAGTTAGCTTAGTAGCACCATAGTGAATGACCTCAATGTGACTCTTCAGCTCCTCAACAATCGCTCTCAGCCAGCTGGAGATGAGGTGTCGAGGGGGCCCCTCAGGGAACCCCCAGCCGAATTTACTGCCGACTCAGAGATCAGTGAATGAAACCCAATCAGCTCAGGTTCCTGCTCAGCATGTGCCCTGAACAAGAGGAAAAAGAACCGCACAGGACTTAGCATTAATGCGGCCGTGGCAGCCATAAAGAGAGAGCAGAGGCCCTTTCTCACTCTCACACAAACACTCTCTGCATTTTTATTGTCCTTCTCCTTTAGTTCTCAACCTTTTTGCTGCGCCCAAAAGTCAATTTATCACCTCTTCTGTTAATTTACTGCTTTTTGCTCCGATGCTAAACTGAAAGAGAGTTCAGTTCAACATAAATTACGACTTTAAGTAACCTATAGAAGAGAAATAACACAAAAGAGATCTACGTAAATACCTTAAATGTTTCTCCTAGACAGCATTGTGACTACATAGAGAGCAATTTGAGACTTTGGCTTTTTCTCCTGAAAAATCTCCAGAGCATCAGAAGACATTTCAACAATGTCTCAAATGTTGCTCAGATTTGCTCAGTCACAGAAGTCTGCAAACAAAAGTCAGAATTAAAAACTAAGAAATTTTAGGAGAAACCTCATGAGCAAAAAAAGAGCAACCTCTGAACAATAAAATGGTATTCCGGGTGAAGAAGAGAAAGTAAGGAGATGTAAGGACAAGTGTAAGAGGAGAGAAAAATAACTCAGAAGAGAGGAGGACAAAGGAGAAAAGGGGAGAAGAAGGAAAAAAGGTTGGGGAATACAGAGCGAAGCAGCTGTCTGTTTAAAGCAGGTTGTAGCGATGCTCAGAGCTACCCCGCTGATCAATTAGCATATCTGAATCTTAGCGCTGCACGAGGTTCCCGCGCTAGCACGCTGCTAGGTGGCACTTCTGAGGGAGGCGGCTTTTGAATGCGCACACAGGAATCCAGCGAACGCTATGTGTTCCTAACCGTTTGAACAGCCACAAAAATGATTTGAAGTTCCAACTGCAAGCTAAAGAGAAAAAGTTTCACTTTTTTGGTTGTAGAGAGGGAGGACAGACGTATTTACTTGTTTATTCCCTTTACTTGATGTTTGATCATTCACTGTGATGTTGCTCACGCTCTCTGCATTTCTGTGGGAGTGAAGGATTCAAAATAAAAGATTTTCTGAACTATCAGCAATAACTGATTGACTTCTGCTTTACCCCGTTGTGTACATAAAATCACAGGTTTACACAAATTATAGCCTGCATGTCTTCTATCTCAAGATCTTTAAAAGTTTAAAACAGTTTCCTTGCATTTTATAGGATTCACAAATTATTATTATTTATTAAAAAAGTATGACATCATTTTTTGACATCATTCAACTACACATTTACATTGTGCTTAAATGAATTAAGTGACGCCCTGATCCGTTCTTAAGTTTTACATGCTGTTTGTACAGTTGTAGATAATTATCCTAATCAGATGTCTGCTTATTGCTAATTAGCTTTATACTCCACACAAGTATCCCCTATAGGCCATCAGCATTACTCTGCCTGTGAAAGTGCTTAAAGCCGGAGTCTGCTAATGCTGGAAAATCTTTTTTTAGGTTTCATCAGGAATACACGCTAACGCAGCAGCGCTGCGACTAATGTCTCAGACTTTGCCCTGAGGGCATGTCACCAATCAGATCAAGGCAAATCAACATCAGTGATGGTAGCAGAACGTTCCCTCCCGCGTGATTTAGGAAAGTGAAACGATAGCTTCGGTTTGTCGCTCTATTGAATTCTTCAGTCTTCACAAAGGCGTCGCTTCTCAGACAACCCCAAAACAACCCTCTGTGTCAGACTGCACAGACTATATTTGTGGAAAAAAACAGGTCAAGATTTTCTCTCTCTCTCTCTTTCTCTTGTTCTCTCTTTTTCAGTTTTTTAGGATAGCCTTGAAGTTGCTCTCCCATCAGTCACAAAGCGCGGTTCTATTGACGGGATCCAGAGAGGGTATTGACGGTTCCATAATTTGGGCAGGGGAACAGAAAAAAGCCCGGCCCCCCGCTGTGCACAGCATGTCACTGCAGGCAGCGGGAGTTTCGTATTTTATTAGCCTGGGAGAGCAGCCCCACTGCAAAGAAAGCACATTCAACCAGCCACTGATCTCTGTCACAAAAACAATATCATCATAGCATACCGCTCTAGACCCCGCCCCCTTCCCCTCTGTCACACACACACGCAGACGGGCACATGCGAACGCCTGTTCTAACTCTTTCTCTCTCTTCATCAGACATTCAGTCTTTTCCTTTAGCTCTCTGTGTCTGATCGGCACCTCGTTCCAACTTTCTCAACCTTTCTCCCCACCACCCCCCTTTTCTCTCTCTTCATAGTGTCTCTTTCATTCGCTCCCTACAGTTGGACGTTTCACTCTTGGTGGCAGAGCAGCTTAATCAACAGGTTACAAATGAGCTGTTTTAAATAAGCTCAACTTAAGAATGAACAAAACAACACATATATTAGATTAGCCCTCCACCTGCTCCTGTTTCATTCACTTTGTATGTGTCCTTGTCAATGTTATTAAAAACGTTTAAAGTCATAAAGAAACTCTGTGTCAAATTATGCTTTCCAAAATATTTAGTTTAGCAATCTGAACAAGCTGTTAGAGACATAAACAAATCTGTTTTGTCACCAGGGCTGTAAAAACCAATGAGGGTGACAATGAGGGCAGCACATCTCCCCAATATTCATATTAGTGAATCAGTACAGTACAGTACAGTACAGTATGTATATTAAAATGACAGTTTCTTCTGCTGTTATATTTGATCCCTCCTAGTCATAACATTTGATTATATTCTCAGTGCACTGAAATGGAACTTATATATGGAACAATAGATTAATAAACTCATGGAGACACACACTGATATGGATAAAGAGAAGACCTCTGTCTTAATGTGACACACATCCATACCACACGCATACAAACATGTGTACAGAAGGAAAGCGTGTGCATTTATATACCACATGGTGTCCAGCTAGACCGCTCACATTAATCCGGATCTTATTAGAGAGAAGTGAGAGAAAGGGAGTGCTGCCCAATCATGTGTTTATAATTGGGACAACTGAATACTAAGCTGAATTTTAAAGGATAGATTTGTCTTTAAAAAATACAATTAAGAAACAGGAAGAAAGATTTTCATATTATATTATATGAAAAATATTATAGGCCTGTGTTGAGAGCACTGCGCTTATATACTGTATAGTGTAGTTGTATACTAGAGCAATGCATCTTGTTGCATACTGTATAGTGTAGTTGTATACTAGAGCAATGCATCTTGTTGCATACTGTATAGTGTAGTTGTATACTAGAGCAATGCGTCTTGTTGCATACTGTATAGTGTAGTTGTATACTACAGCAATGCATCTTGTTGCATACTGTATAGTGTAGTTGTATACTACAGCAATGCATCTTGTTGCATACTGTATACTGTAGTTGTATACTACAGCAATGTATCTTGTTGCGTACTTGTTGTATACAAATATGCTGAAATATATAAACTGTTGACAATTGTTAACGCCATGCAAATCATATTTACTTTATCCATATCCACTTTAAAGGGATAATGTGATTTACAAATTAAAGCAAGTATTTAATAAAGATCAGTTCCACCATCTGCTGGCTGTGCTTTATGGTGTGAACAGAGTTTGTGAGTGTGTGGGAAAATTACACTGTGGATCACTGAGGCAAAGAAGCTGGTAGAAACTGCTAAGTATGCATAATTAGATTAACCACAATAGATGGATGGATTGTGTAATTCCAGCATGTAAATATTACAGTGTATGCAGACACAAATATATCCCAAGTCATTTGAGAATTGAAATATATTTAAAATCTGTGGGTGTTTTTGTTGTTCCATTACATGGAACTCTTTAATCTAGCCGCACTCAAGCTATTCAAACATCTTACATAAATTATGCTCTCAGTGTTAAAATCAAAGGCCAATGCCACCAGTTCCAGAGCTGTGGGATAAAACTTTTGATGGACAGATCGAAAGAACAGAAAAGTTTATGATAAACATATGACATAAATTTAAATTTTTTTCGTTTTCTGTCTGCCTTTCAAATGTCTCACTACAGTGTAGATTATGCAGCTTGACATCTGATTCTATTTGATCCAAAAGGTTCTATGCAAAATATTGCTTTGTTAAGCAATAACACGACCATCATACCTTTAAAGCAGAATGACACGGAACGTTTTTACTTTTACACGCTGTAACACTTGTATGCACAAA
>JAZGTK010000077.1:109251-191300 GCA_036877625.1 Ambastaia sidthimunki | reverse complement strand
TACACACTGTTGGTGTAATTTTATGGCTGGTAACTCTTTCTCCGTGAAAATCTCTTTCTATCTTTGACATATAGCTCAGGGGCATAATATAGATCTTTATTGTGTCAATGCACTACATTCCCAGTAGCCATTCCAGTCTAGCGCTCCATACCATCTTACACACACACCTTAGAAAATGTAACAACAGTGAGAATCTTTTAAACTTCCATCTGTGGTGATAAACAGTATGTGGCTGATTAACACTTCTATGCTTCTCTATTTAAGTGAAACGCACAAATGCAACAACACGTGCCAATCTTTAAATATCTGTTGAAATGTTGTAGAATTACGCAAAAAGTGTGGGTGTACGATTCCTGTTTACTCCTCAATTTCGGATTCAGGCTGGTGCATTCAGATCCGGGGACAGACGTGCTGGCTGTTCAAATGTTTCGGGTTCTACTGGATATTATTTATTGGTCTGTTTCACAATGTGCCAATACCAAATGAGCACTTTTTCTAATTAGTGCAATAGACTGTCCCATTGCCGGTCCAATAGCCTATACAGACAAGCTTTGTGACTTTCACCATCATAACATGCTACTTTTCCAACAAATAATTTTGTTAAATTTATGGCCAGCATGTGTTGCCCAGGTCAGCTGTAAGTGCTGTCATTGTGGATTGGAAACATGTAGAAGCGACAACAGATGTGAAGTGATAGGCCACGCTGGCAAACGGTATGGACCAATCGCTGCTTAGGATTTTGGGCTCTGTGAAATAGCCGTCCAGTGCCAATACAGCTCACCACCGTTGGACATTGGAAGTTGTTATCTCAAGTGTGCTTTTCTGTCTAGCAGTCTCGCATGAATCCAGGTTTGGTGAACGCCAGCAGAGCGCTACTTGCCCAGATCTGTTGTGTGAAGTGGACAAAGATGGTGAATAATGGGGGATTTTGCATGGAAGAGCCTGCTTACATTGCCAAAAACTGCATTTAGTCAAAATTAATGTCTGTGAAGACATTCTTGTGTATTAGTTGTACTGCAACTGTTGTTTCAGTATGATAGTGGTTAGCATCACTGGTCTGCACTGGTTTGTCAAAATTATTGTGAAGATGTTCTGAGTTTATCCAAACAGCTACAAGTTATGTTTATTATATTTCATAAATGATTCCTCCTCCACTAGGTTTGCAAATCTCCATCCTCCACATTTTTCTGTATTATTACAAATATGTCAAATAAATTTCATATTCTCATATCACAAGCTCCCAACTTGTTCATAATGTAGCTCCAATGTATATACGACCAGATACGTTTTCCTGATTTTTCATTTTATTTTTCCATTTTTTTTTCTTGCATTGAAGCTTTTCGTCCATTTTACACGTTAAATATATATATTTATCTCTCTATTCATGCATCCCTTTCATCCCACCGCCCATCTCCCTCTTTAAAGCTGTTTTTATGTGTTGGTTCTGTGGCCAAATGGATGCACAGCTTCGTTCCTCATTGTCTTGATCTGGCAACGAGCGCTTCTGCCTGGCTTCGGTATTCGTCCATTTATACGGCTTCCCTTTGTCTAATAATAAAGAGTTATGCTAACAGAGGCACTCTGAAAAGCACATAACAGTCATTAGAATAAAGGGTTGTAAAGGAAAGAAAAAAGGTATAAAGTAAATACACGAAATGTGGTTTTAAAGGGCAACCCTGATACTGATTTCCTCTTATACAGCGACTTGTTAATGTTTTATATTCCCTTTGCCCTCAGTGTTTTCACCGTACTCTGTTCACAGCTGGGGAAGTTTTAAATTTTTAAAGGCAGGGGGTCAAAGGCTGGAGGAAACTATTGTATTCAGACAAAATGTGACTTTTGCTGTGTTGCAGTTTTTCAATCGACTTCTTACACACTGCAGTATTATTTAGACTCAGACGTTTCTCTGCAAGCTGTATTATTTAGTTATTTAGTTATAGTTATTTATTTAATAGTTATTTATTATTTAGTTATTTCTTATTTATTAAAGTCAGCTGGCTTTTAGTTCAAATAAAACATTTAGGAAATTGCAGCTGATTGCATAAATGTGATTGCAAAACATATATTTTGTAGTTTATTCAGTGACATTTAAAGGCAGCGTGAAATCTAAACTGATTAACATTGTCAAACTTATTGTAATTCATTGTTGCATGTTATTTAAAAGAAAAAAATGTTAACATTTTTCTTTCGAAACAGCTCATGGCCACTAATCTAGTGACAAACCTCAGTGAATTTCAGTAGATGATAGTGTACATAGTTTGTTACCCGGACAGATTTTTAGCAATGACAGTGACTGCTGGTTAACATGTAGTTATAATGAGTTGCATTATGTTACTGTTAGAGTTATTCATTAATATATAATGAATTAGTGTTGTATTATTTACGGCAAACTGTCTAACCTGTGCTCCTCAACCACTTTACCATGATAACATTTTAACCAATTCAAAGCTATGGTTTATCTACCTAATTTGACCTGGTAAATAGTGCCAATGAAATAGGTAAATATACTCACATGAGTGGTCTGTTTTTCCTTACATCTGGTCTACGGTGGAAATTAGGTAGAAGTCCCTCTTATTAATCCTTGGTATTCACCAGCATTTCTTTACACAAATACATAAAACAGAGATTGCATCATGACCCAAACTTATATTGCTTTTGACTTTGCCTGTTTTCCAAATAGAGCTGAGATCATTTCTTTTAGAAGATCTGGCAACTCTGTTTTTCTGGTATGCTTCTTTCTGCTGTTCACAATGAAAGAATGTGTGTGATTGTTCCCTCTAGTGCTCTGTATTGATTGTTCACTAGAAAGATTGTGCATTGTTGTTCAACATTTTGTTCGTCCATCCAAAATAAAGGTCAAAATTGTACAGTAAAGGGTCAACTGAAACAGTTCTGAGAACAGTGGTTCTGAGGCTTTATTTAACCTACTTCTACAGTTATAGATGGATTGTGCTTTGGGGACCTGGCAACGTTCACAGAATGAATGAATGTCTTTGTGAAGTTTCAAGAGGTCTTCTGTAAATCCTTTGCAAAATGATGATGCTCGTGGATTTGTCCTCTATGCTCTCCTTCATTTAAAAAAAATCTATAAAGAGTCTATATCACCTGTTTATTGACAGAAAGCTTTTGGCTTTAGGGATTACATTCTATTCATACAGTGGTATGTTGCATGGAAGTGTTTGCTTGTTTACAGGTTAGTGTGACACTATTTTGTTCCTTTTATGTTCCCTTTAATCTTTGAATGGATGTACACTTTTTCTCCATTTATCATATATTAAAATCAAATTGAATCTTAATATTTTACATTAAGATTGAGCCATCTTTTCATCTGTGCTTTTCAGATATTTTTCCTGTTTTTTTTATTGCACTCAATGCAATGCATTCTGGGAAATAATTTTCCTCGAAGGATACATGCAATCCTGCCTTGTCCAAAATTAGGTGTTTTGGCCGCAACATCAAATCAGAGCAGAACAAAACTCAAAGTCTCTTTCACAGCTCATTGGTAGATATTCGTACATGGTGTGCCAACGGAATTTGCATGAAAATGCCAGATAAAGTTTGTCGTGCCAGCTAATGCGACCGATTCCTCTCCCACTCTGCCCTCACTGGCTCTGGCTTCCTGTCTATGGATGAATATGTCAGTAAGTGGGATGGAAACATGGCTTTCCATAACTCTTGCACCACAATGTGCTGTAGACCTTCAAAATCATCCCACACCGAGGGTTGCCAGCGTGTTGCAGGTCCAATTGTTGAAACGCTGAACCTTTGTGCGTGTGGGTGCGATTTCTAACCTTCTTCTCTCTTTCAACTAGTTTATTTGGCTTAAGAGATCTTTGACATAACGTTCCAAAGAAACAGTGCCAGCGTTTGAGCGTAGGAGTTTGTTTGGGCATGTTAAATGAATGCAGGGGACTTTAAAATTTGTTTCTTCTACATTACGTCCCATGACGGGGACGATAGCTGGCGTGACGCTGGCGGTGGCTGGCAAATCTCATAAATGAGTTGGCATGACGTTCGTATGGACGAACAAAAGTCATTCCATTTAAGGAAGAAACAACCAACGATTGCTTCTCCTGTCTGGCTAAAGTCCTCCCCAATTACTTCCATCATATTTAACTGTAAATGCACTTTTTGCTGTCTCTTTCTCCTTCCCTCTCTTTCATCATGTGCGGTCTTGACTTGCGACTTCCCGATCTGTTCATTGTGGCATGATATTAGGTGATTAAGAATTGGTGTCTCACAGATTCTGCCAAATGAAACGAATTTTATTGCCCCTCGCCTGAGGTGAATATTGAAGAGTTTGTGCGGCATTTATATTCAAAACAATTTTACAATCTGGAAGATCTATAATAAACAAGGAAACAAATACACAACTAAACAAAGCAGACAGCACAACAGAGGCACCTCAGGAAAGCAGGAACCCCAAGTGACACAAACTAATCTACTAACCAGAAGTGCTCCAAGCCTGAGTGATTATAACACACACAGACACGCACACACACACTGTGTTGAGACACTGTTAAGATGGAGGCTCACAAATCCTTCTGCTGTTGGTATTACAAATCCATTTTATGAGTCCGGTCGGTGCTCACTCTGACCTTGTGGATCATAACAAATGGGATACATCATAAATTAAAAGTCAGCTCAGTTATATTTAGATTTTTGAGGTGCTTTTCTGTAGCACTAAACAAACATGAGCAAGTATTCTGAAACTCAAAATGACAAATGTACTTCAAATAACAGTGCAGATATATGACAAAATAACAATCCTGGTTACAGATTAAAAAGAGACACTCATACCATATTTAACGCAATAATAATAATATTAACAACAACAGCAATAATAACAACATTTTATTTAATATCATATTTAAGGTTGATAATTAAATTTATAATCATTTAGTTTTATTTAATTTAGTAATTTAGTTTTGTGTTACATTATCCCCACATTCTCATGAATTTAGTGCAACTATACATTTTTTAAATTAAATTATAAATTAAAATTATATATTATATTTTATTGCTAATTATAATTATGTTCTTATTGCTGTAATAGATTTATTTGTCTTTCTTTTGTTTTTGAGATGTTCTTGACCACATATGTGTTTATTTGTATTTGATTTAACCTTATATAACTGAAGTTGTTAGATACTAAAGAAATTCGAACACTGACTGTTGGGTTTCTGGGACTGAAAAAAGAATTTAAATCAGATGGGCACCAAGACAAGCCAGAAGTAAATCAGCAAAACAAAACAAATCACAGCACGGTGGAAATATTGTGTTACTGTGATCTGACTGCTAGCGACCACATGAAGAGAAAGAGAGAGAAAAATACAAGGCAATAACACAGAGCCCCAGACTCTGTAGAGCTAGAGGCTATGAGAGAAGTGTGTGTGTATGTGTGTGTATGTGTGTGTATGTGCGTGTGTGTGTGTGTGTGTGTAAAAAAGAGAGAATCATTCTACTTTGTTCTTATATTAATTAAATCCCCCCAAAGTGGTGCTGATGATCAGAGGGTGTCAAGATACAAACCCCTTAAAGACTTCCAGTGCCTCTCTCTCCCTTTCTCCCTCCCTCCCTCTCTCTCTGTTTCTCTCTTTTCCTCCCTCTCTCTCTGTTTCTCTCTTTCCCTCCCTCTCTCTCTGTTTCTCTCTTTCCCTCTCTCTCTCTCTTTCTCTGTTTCTCTCTCTCTCACTCTTTCTCTGTTTCTCTCTCTCTCACTCTTCTCTCTTTGACAGCAGTTGCATATTCACCCCTGAACATTCAGAATTCTCTCTGCACCTTGGCCTTCATTATGGTCCTTCTTTTTTCTGTCCTCTTTTGGCTTTCATCCCTTCTCTTATCTGCTTGGGTTGAATAGCTGCAGAACTTTGTTCTCATTTGAACAGAGAGCAGGACTCCACTTGTGGGCAATCCCCTCCAGTTTCGCTCTTTTTTTAAAGAAGCCCACGTCTCTTGTCGTTCCCGTCTGTTTTTTCTCTTTCCTGCTCGTCACAATTGGAATGGATTACATCTTCAAACAGAGCTCAATCAAGCATCAAATCAAGCCAGTCTGTTCCCTTATGATCAGCTCTATTCCTGCGTCTTACCCCAATGGCTACGACGCTTCCTGAATGTGAAATAGATTCCCAGCCTCCTTCCTGCTGCCCACATTTATTCATCTCATCTTCTTTTCTCTTCTCTGTTCTGCTCTGCCCTCTTCTCCTCCTCTCCCATCTCGCCTCTTCTCCTCTTCTCTCCTCTCTTCTTCAAAGTTCTGCTCATGATCAGACAGTGTCGTAACACAAGCCCTCACCCTCTTTATTCTCCCCTCCTCTCAATTTTTATCCCCTCATCTCCTCTGTTATTTCCTATTCTTTCCTCTCCCCTCCTCTTTCCTCTTCTCTCTTCTCCTCTCCCCTCATCTCCTCCCTTGTCTCCTTTCCTCTCCTCTCCTCTCCCCTCCTCTCCTTTTTGTTTTTTTCTTTGGTTCCTGTTTTCTCTCCTGTCCTCCTCCTCCTCTCTCCTTCTTTCTGAAAAGACCAGCATGAATTTCCTGCCTCAGGCTGGTTCATGTTGGTGGTGGAGATGTTTTGCCAGAAAAAACTTTCTGGTTAAGCTAGTTTCAAAGTCTGGTGAAGACACCAGTTCACCAACATCCCATGCTAGAGTCCAGGATCCAGAACACCACAGTCAATGGCAATAAGCTATCAGCATGGGTCTCCTCTCATATATGAGCTGTGGCTTTCTCTAAGAGGTTAAAACCATTTATCAAACATACTTTATTTTTCAAACACTCAGGCCAGTAATATAATTGGCCCATATTTATTCATATTTAAACAGTCAGACAGACGGTGATGAAATTTGCAGTAATTAATCCAGAGTTCATTAATTGCATTTGCCAGAGCAATGACTCAGTGTGGTATTATACTCAAACTGGAGTGGTTTTGTGAGAGAGATTGAGAGAAATGGCTTTGGTAGAAGTTATGGCTAATAACTCAGTGCATCAGCATGCTAAAAAGGACTAATTGTGTGTGTTTTTGCTCTCTAGTCACAAACAAAAGCACAGTATCCTATTAGCAACATTATTTTGCTTTCTAAATTACCTAGTTTTGGCCAAATTATGAAGCAGCGTTGCATCTAACCCTTCCAGGAAAACAAATTCCCAGAATGTATTGCTGTAAAAATTGAATGTCAGTTCAAGTGGAATTATCAGCATAATTTCTAAAACATAGCAATAAAAGGTATTTCAATCTAAAAAAACTGGCTATGTAATTTTATGCTTACAGTATTATGTTAGCTTAGCAACATACTGTGTTAACATCAAACTCATCGGAATCAATGTTGAGTCGGATGTCCTGTGAGAGATTTGTGTGGCATGTGGAGTTCCTGAATATGGAGATTGTTCTAAATCAGTCACTTATGAGGGTCCGTGGTGACTAGAAAGCTGCATATGTAAACAGTATACAGCAAGTTAGCTTACTAAGAAATGTAGATAGAATAAAATGGGGCGGTCTTGTCACGTCTGGCACCAAGAAAAAAAATACATGACTCATCAAACATTGCTAAAGGACCAGAGAGAAAGAGAGAGAGCAAATATAGCTGACAGACCCCAAATCTTCTTTACGTTACACTTTAAAGAAGCGCCTTCTTTCAGTTAATAGAAAAAACAGAGTAAACAAGTGGGAGAGAGAGTGAGACCTGCTCACTGAATAGAAAGTCACATAAACACTGATGGCATTTTAAAGCTGAAGTGAGTCATTATTTCGATGTTATAATACTGTCTTCTATCCTAAGTCAAGCCAATGTTAGGATGACTAAGAGTATGGCTTTATCAAAACAGTGCTCCGTTTGTTTGAGCATTCTGATTAGACCAAATAAAACTGTCACAACCAATAGTATGAGTTTGGGACGGGACTAACTGTTTGTCTAACCAATGGAAGATGGAGGGGCGTGTTAGGGAAACCTGTCTGAAAACATTCAGTGTTTTTGTAACTTACTTTAGTGACGCTAGTGGCGCAGAAATGACACACTTTAGCTTTAATGAGAGAAATCTGCTTGTAGAAATGCTTGAACTCTTCCTGTTTATTTAGCTGAACCCAGAACAACCTTCCCTATTCCTCTGAGTGTTACGGAAAAATGAGGTGGAGAAAACAACAGATGGTTCCTCCATATTTTTTTGGGAAATACAGCTACAGACCAAGAGACATTTCTGAAAACCCATTTGAGTGCAATATAGAACGCTAGAACGATTAAAACTCAAACCAGCCTGCCGTCACCGTGCTCAAAGCGGAGCACACGGTCCTTCATGTGTCATGTTGTTTCGGAGAAGAATAAACTAATTTCAGACAGCAAGAAGAGACTGTTCCTCATGTCTCGAACCCTGACACATCTCTGTCAACCTTGGAGTGAGTCTACAGTCAAAACATTACCAGAATTCTCCCATTATAATCAATAAAGCTCTTCAATTTTTTTTTACAAAGCATTTCACAATGCATTGTGGGATTGCATATATTCTGCGCAAAAGATAGCATTAAAATTCGTCCAAAAGAAAGTATCTTATAATTATGCTGCCTACCTTTTGGAACAGCCCAGAGCACGTCTGTGACGCCTGTGAGGGAAAATTAATTTCAAACTCATTTCTTGATTATGTTGCACTTATTGTGGTTTTCAAATCCCTAGTGAATTCAAAATGACATTTTTAAAAGCTTCTTAGAGAAAAGTTAGAATGCGGATTATGAATCTAGCTCTACTAATGTGTGTGTGTCTTTGTGTATGTGTGTACACAAACCTTTAAGTGATAAGCAAGCCAGAGTGAGAGCACTGAGGCAGAGTTTTATAAACAACGTGGAGAAAATAGTCACATTTACACTATTCTATCAAAACTACATTTGATAAATTGTGACATTTGATAAGAAAAGTAACCAATCAGAGAGAAGTGTTAAATGCCGTTAAGACATTGTTTGATATAACGGTGTAATGAGATGCTATGGAAGGTTCTCTTTTTTGAACAAAAAATACTCTAAATAAAACTTTTGTTCTGTCAGGAAAAATATCCCAATGTGGCGTTAAATGCAGCCTAGATAGACAGCTCACTAGGTTTTGGAACAGAGCCGCTGTCTACAACTTGAGTCAATGCGGTGTAGACAGCTTGGCAGATTTCTAGTTTCTTTGCATCACTTGCAGGGCTCAACCTTGTGTTTGAAACCAACAAGTTTGGTACGTTTAGCAGCAGCAGTGTTTGTGTCCTCAGATTGTGAGGTTGGACTGTAGGGGGTAGTGTTGCTTCACATAAGATGCCTTGATAAGTGCAGTGAGAGAGAGAGAGGGAGAGAAGAAGGGGGAGGGGTAAGGATGATGGCGTGACTGTCATGTCTGAGTGCCCCGACTGCACCATCTGACATCAGAATCCCCCTTAACTATCTCTCTTGCTCTCTCTCTCTCTCTCTCTCTCTCTCTCTCTCTCTCTCTTTCAATACCTGCACTTCCTCATTCTTAACTTACACATTTCTCCTTCATCTCTTTGCTACCTCTTTGACTTCTTTTTGTTTAACTTCTGACTGTCTAGGTGAGATCTCATGCAAAGAGAGAGAGAGAGAGTGATAGCTTCATGCAGACAGAAACATTTGAGAGAGAGTCTCAACATCATGAACATCATGAATGGGTCACAATTAGTGCTGGGGGGAAACACAACATTGCACTGCTGTTGCAATATTTTACTCCAAATCATTATTCCCACACCCAAAAACAATTATTTACATTTTTAACATGCACATTTTTGGTGGAAATGAGATCCACCATTGTTTAGAAGAAGTTTGTGAGGAGACATAATAATTTGTTTAAAATCTGAATTTAGAACAAGGTAAGAATTATATAAATTTTGCAAAGCACTTAAATTCAATATAGATGGCGATGCACATGAGTAAAATATAATAGTAAGTACTATACATTAAACATAAAGAATCACAATACAGTATTATTGTCTTATTGTATCAGCAGGATTTTGCCAGTTCTCATTCCTGGTACCAGTGATCAACTGGTTGAGTAGTGACATTGACTAGTTTATTTAGATTAGGTCTAGTTACTTGGGACACTTGTAATTAGCGTGCTGATGGTTTAGCTGTTTGTTCTTTAAACCCCATTTGGAAAAGTTGTGACTTGAATATTATTCCACTTACTAGTCATACACATTCAACGATCTTGGGCCATTCCATCTTGTCTTGCACTGTTCTCTGATCAAAAATATAAAGCCCCATTCAAATTTTGCAAAGGTAAGCTTATAAAAATGATTTATAATTTGAGGTGTCAGGTCCAGTTTCCTGGGAAATGTTGGATTGGTTTTATTTGAGTTCAACATAAGTATGTAAAGTAATCTGCAATGTTATGTTTCAAACAGAGATGGCGACAGAGTAGCAAAAGTTATGAATCGCAACTGTAAACTCTAATCAACTAGCTACCAATGTTGCACCATCTACAAAACCTGTATGGACGATAGTTGCCAGATCTTCTTATTGTTTACAGATGGACAGTTCCTGCAAAATCAGACCCAACAGCTCAAATAATAAATAATTATTAAAAACTTTTATTATAAACTTACCACTGTGAACTGTGGTTAGGAGAGTGTATTAAACACTGATCGGTTATGCACATCCTCAATAACTGATTTGTGTTCATTTTTAACCAATAAAAGTTATAAAAATGCATCCTAAAGAAACACGTCCAAACAGGCTCAGACAAACCCACATCTGGCCTAATTATACTCAGCTTCTCTAAAACTAGTGTCCTTCATTATGAAAATGTTTGGTTTTGCAAACTCCTGCGTATACAGTGTGTGTAGAATAGAGATGTTGTTTAATGCTGTATAGTTCAGAGAGACAAACAAAGGGATAATATTCAGTCACGATGAACACACAGAGATTGTTCGTGTGAGTGGCGGGTGGGTGGATATTCTGGTTCGCAGAGACTAATGGCAGATCCAGGTGTGAAGGCCACAGATGAAACATTTTAGTGAGTGATTTCAGAAGGGACTTACACTCCGCACGCAGTCGTTGACATCCAGCCATTTCAAATTTACCCGTATAACAACAGCACTTACTTTGCATGTGTTTGCATGTCCGTTTGACAGAGTGCAGCTCTGCACCACGGCTACAGGTGCCGAAATGGAGCCATTTACATTTGCCGCTTCACTTCCTCTCACGCCAAGTGATTTTAGCAAAGATTATGCGTTCAAACGCATGTTTATTTAAGAGCTAGTGAACAGCTCTTAAATAAAAAATACAGGTGCGGACAAAGATGCATTTGCAGGTGTTGTCACCCAGAGAGTTGTCATTCACTGATATCTATTTAAGGTCCGCCAAATGGGCTCCACAATATTGCTATTCAAAAACATTCACTTCATGTCAAAATGCACAGAAACACACTTGAAATTTTTACTGGTTGGTTTGTTTAAACACCAAATTAACCCTTGGTGAGCTGACGCTCGCCGCTTGCCAGGTGTTTGTGTAGCGCGTGTGAGAAATAAACCGGAAAACGGATGCCTGGGAATGTCAGGTAAGCCCTGCGTGCTTTCTCTTATGAAATCCTTCGGCTGTAGTGTCCATATCACCAATCACGAAAATAAAGTCAGATGACATTTTCAGTGACATTTAGCATTAATCGCTACGGAAGGAATATCGTTTTAGCGATTTCTGACATGAGGAACAGGAGGCAGAATTTAGTCAGATCATGTTGAAACAGAGAGAGCATTTTGATTTTATGTGCCACACAAGAGCCAAACCACACACACACACACACACACACTTATTTATCTAAATGAGGACATTCCATAGATTTCTATTGTTTTTATACACAGCTAGTTATAAAGACTATAACCTAACCCTAACCTATGTTTTTATAGTGTTTCTTTACAAATAAGGACTTCCCTGAAAGGAGGTTGTTTACATTTGGCAGGTTTTGCTCACTTTATATATTGTCCCCAATATATGGTTAAATATCCCCCCCTCATGTAAGGACATTCATTGACAGAATAGAATCTCTAGCCCCATATGCAAATCTTAACCATCCCAACTAACTACCTAACACTTACCCTTATGCATTTGGCAAATACTTTTATCCAAAGCGACTTACAGTACATTGCAAGTTATACATTTTGTCAGTAAACATGTTCCCTGGGAAACTAACCTACAACCTTTTTGTGCTGCTAACACAATGTTCTACTAGCTGAGCAACAGGAACACAGAAACCCATAACCTTAACCCTAAAACCAAGTCGTAACCCTTAAACAGCCCTTGGAAGGGGTGTAAGGACCAGCCAAAATGTCCCTGCTTTATTCTCTTCGTCCTCACTCCAATGGTCTCACTGGTCCTCACAAAGATAGATGTATAAGTACACACACACGCACACATATATTTAAAGAAGTACAGCCTCAGGCTCTACAGCCTTGAGCACTGACAGAGGCCCACACTCATGTGTAGATCACACGGCAGACTGCTGTGGACAGCTATAAGACAATCTCAGCTGGGGTGTCTTGATTCACAGCGGGTTGATTGATTGACAGGTTGTATAGGTGGGAATACACATGGAGAGTTTACTTGTGTAATGATTCCATCTGCTCAGATCGACAAGATAAATGAGTCAATATCTCTCTGTTGGACTCCAGTACATTTGGATTTTTTTATGCTGTATGTGTTTGGCAGTTTAACACCGTGTCTACACTGAAAGCTAATGACACTACAAAGCTAAAACGCTCCTTTTACGATCAACGAATCCCATTTACAAGCAGTGTGACACAACAATCCTCTCCCTGTTGAGAAAAAAGCTAAAACCAGCTGGTTGGCGTGTTTTAGCCCGTCTCCCAACCTGCTTTTAGCTGGCTTAGCAGGCTGGTTGGTGTTTGGCTACTTTTTTAGCTGGTGAAGCTGGTCTTAGCTGGTCAGGGTGGAACATCAACTAAGCTACCAGGTAAAACCAGCTTGGCCAGGCTGGGAGGCCCAGCTTTAACCAGCTTATTTTCAGCCGGCCAGCTTAAGCTGGTTTTACCTGTTTTTTTAAGCAGGGCTGATTATATCAACAATGATGTGGTGCAAATGTTGCTTGCTGTGCAAGCCTTCTTTGTGTGTTCAGATTTGCAGAATCAATCATTATTGATGGTATTAATGGTTTTTCAGTCATAAAGGTCTTTGTTTCAAATGCACCTTTAACTAAACAAATTTCCTGTGTTTATTTTAATGGCGTGACCCATATTTTTCATTAAATTCTTTCATGTCACCCCCAGACTTATTATAGTTTTGATTTTATTTTAGTTTTATTTTTATATTTATTTTTTAGACTTTTTAATGTTAATTTTAGTTGATTGCTGGCTTATGCACTTTTGGAATTTTATTACATTTATTTTTAATATCGATATTTAAGAGTAATTCATTTTTATTTTAGTTTGAGTGTTGAGTTTATTTTCAGTTATTAATTTTAGTCCCTCAGCTTAAACTTATTTCGGTTTATTGCTAAGGCAACATTTTCATTAAGTTTTTCAAACATTTATGATTTCAGTTAACAAAAATGTTTCAAGTTTTATTAAACTATGATCTCTAACCTTGGTCTCACCTTTAAAACACGACAGCTTTGGTTGCATTTTAGTGTCATTATTTCCTGTTATTAAAGACCACAGTGTGAGCATTCAAGTGTGATCTTTGAATGGAGTCAATACTATTAGCTGTACTGACTAAATGAATACACCCTTCAATAAATGAGTCTGTGTTTAGAGCCTGAGTAAGACACCTGTTCTGGTCGTCTGGTAATTGTGACAATCAGGTGCATTGTGGGATATGTGCTATTGCATCTTTAGATTGTAGAATGTAAAGTGGGAATTGTTTGAGCACTTACCCACTCTTATCTGCTTTAGAGAAGATATTTGACATCTCAGATGAGCCTTTCGTTTGAGTGTTTTAGTTCAGTCATGCTGTCGCTCGTTTACAGTGTCAACCGGGCGTAAGGCCACGAAGTCATGTAGATATTGCGAGTGTTAACTAGTTATATTTAACCCGCCTCGAGAAGCACACATCAATTAGTGTATTTGTTTGCACGAGCGCATGTTTATGTGCTTGTTTTGTTTGGAAGGGGCTTTGATATTGCATTTTGAGAGCCGTTATAAAGCAATTATCAAATTTTCAGAGAAAGACAGACGGTAATGAGTTGATGACTTCGTCTTCCTCTTCTCTCACTCAAATTTAAATTCTTATCATTTGTTTTCCTCCCTCCAGATAAATTGCTTGTCACCACAAATCTGAATTCATTATAAAACCCTTTCTTCATATATTTTCCCAATTTACTACAACAGCATGAGTACAGAGGAAAAGCAGTTTCATGATCATTAAAACAGAAGTCTCTCTATTTCTTCTCGCAAAAGTTAGATGGTAATTTCATGTTTTTTTGGACATGGTACCTGTAGTATGATTGTAAAAGTGTTTTTACAAGCTGTGCTGTAGTATTCTTTGAAAGACCTGGAGTATGTACAGTCTTTTTAAACTTAATATCACAATCATGAAGTATCAGGGTATTGAGGAAATGGGGGCTTGTTGTCACAAAGGCTGTATCAGTAGCTATAAAGCCAGTTACACAAATGTGTATTTTCTAGCAATATTAGTTTCTAACAATTAATTTTAAATGAATAAATCTGTGATTTGTATCCTTCAAACTAAAATTCCAATATCATTACATTTTGCTATGACTATTGGGTAAACAAATAAATGAAATATACTGTAAGCCTACAATAATTCTATTTAATTGCATTTAATTGGTTTAATTGTGATAATGTACATTCACATATAGTGTGACAACATGCCCCGATATTGAGTTCATTGTGTTCAATGAGCCGTATGTTTTTTTCATGGTGTGACTAACTGATATCATAATTTACTGTTCTGTACCATAATTCACAGCTCTCGTTTTGTCCATGTATGTATTACATGTACAGTTATAAAGTAAGACCTTGGAGTGCATTATCATATTCTGTTGATCGACAGATTTATTAGGGGGCAAAAACTATTTATGAGTTCAGCTGTTGTAAAACTCCCTCTGTGTGTGTGTGTGTGTGTTTCAAAGGAAGTGTTCTGCTTTGTATTTCATGTAATCTAGATATGGATTTTGTGGCCAGTTTGAAACTATTACTCCCAGCATCAGTAGAGACCGGTTTGATTTACAGAAATAACTTGGGATTTTTCCAGAAAACCCATTATCTCTTTCACACACTCACACAGACGCTCACACACACACACACACAGCACAACACACACACACACACACGCGCTCACACACACAAACACACACAGCACAAAACAAACACACACACACACACACACACAGCACAACACACACACACACACAGCACAACACACACACTTACACACACACACACATACACAGAGAAAGAAATGTAATCTCAAATTTACACAGTCACTTTCTCTCTCTCTCTCTTTCACACACACACACACACACACACACACTGGTGGACTCTGGCTTGTAACCTCTTGAAATGTGTCTACAGCAATAACAGCTGCTTTAAATGGAATTCATAAGTCCGGCAGATTCATGTGGAGAATAGCGGTGCAGTCAGAGAGCTGTTAAGAGCAGGGATGGATTAAAGACGAGCATGTGGAGAGTGAATTGAAAGGCTGCTATCATCAGCGTTAGCTTTCTCTAATGTACTGCCATAAAAAGCATTTTCACTTCTGCATCGTGTGTGAAAAACGCTCTTTGTGCATCGACTTCACACATCTGTGAAAGATAAATCTAGGAGATGCTTTCGTATTGCGTATTGTGCTTTATAATGGGATTTTTTTAACAGCATAATGAGTTACAAGCAAAAACGACAGAAAAACAGAACAAGCAGAACAGTATATATATAATACATAATTATATTTCAATAGAAAGTGTGAGTGCAAAACTTGCTGTAGTGATTATTGGTTCTTCTGATTGGTTGCCAGGGCATTGCTATGCAGTTTCTAAGCACTTCTGACTGGTTGCTAGGGTGTTGCCAAGTGGTTGCTTACTGGCCCAAGTTCAACAAGCACATCCTTTAGTCTCTATGATGTTCTGATGTATGTAAAAATACAACTGTAACACAGAATTATGAGTGTGATATTGTTTTTATACAACAGTTTCACACACAATCTCACAGTGTTTGCCATTGCTCTTTTACTCCATGTATGTTTGGATCAACCATACAATCTGAATCAAGTTTACACTACAGGCTCTAGTGTGAAACTGCATTTGAAATGGTTTGTGAAAGTGAAAGTGACATGTTTTTGTCAGTTATGGTTACCCATAACCGAAATGTGGCCTCTGCATTTAACCCATCACAAGTGAGGAGTGAACACACACTGCAAGTCGTGAACACACACACCCAGAGCAGTGGGCAGCTATCACTGCGGTGCCCAGGGAGCAATCGGGGGTTAGGTGCCTTGCTCAAGGGCACTTCAGTTGCTACCTGCCGGCCCTGGAATCGAACCAGCAACCTACTGATTACAAGCCCGACTCCTTTACCAGTAGACCACAACTGCCCCCAGCTAACAATGTTAAGTTGTAATATAACAAAAACATTAAATATGTTATTTTCAATGTTCTAGGCATGTTCAAAGGCATAGTTGTGTAATGTCATTGCGTGTAAAAATGTTATTTAAACATTTGTTTTAAAACATTCCATTAACCAGTTACAGTGAGAATCAGGTTCTACTAAAGTTACTTCAAGAACATTGTTTGATAACTTTTAGGGAACTTTTAGAGAGCGTTAGCCAATGTCAGAATATTCTGTGTTAGCTGGGTATTGACAGACCTGTCGCTGCCTAATAAAAACATAGTTACAGACTTACCAGAATGGGCTTTGTAAGACAGACATACTTTTTCTCCACACAGAAAGACACTGTCATACTCACAAACACACACAGACTCCTCAGAGGGACCAAACAGGGGGCCACAGAATAACTCGTACCAGTTGACACAAGATGGGCCTGAGCTGAGCTTTTTCATATAGCAGAACATGGCAGGCAAATGGACCAGTACACTGAAACAAAGCCACTGGGAATGAGTGAAAAAAAGGACAGATTGGCTAGTGGACGGCTGGTGTGAGGAAGCCACAGGAAGCAAAACATAATGATTGGCTGGATGGATAAGGGAGAGATTTAGTGATTAATTGAAGTTTTTCAAACTAGTAATTGAAGAGTAATTGAAGTGTTTCAAACTAAAAAAAGTTTTCAAGTCAAGTTTTAATTGGTAATTTATAATTTATTAGTAAATAATCAAATGTTTTATAAATGAAATTATAACTTAATTCTTTACACAGTATTAAGAGATTTAACTTAAAGTTTGTGTGTGTGTGTGTCTGTGAGAGAGTGTGTGTATGTGTGTTTGTGAGAGTGTGTGTGTACAGCTAGCTGCCAACTCCTCACTGATGAATGGCTAACATTAGATCTTTATTTCAATCCAGACACCCTGGTAAAACTCTTGCCATTGTGTAAATATTAAAGTTATAATATGATTTATGAAATGCTTTTAAACACTTTCTTATTACTGCTTTGGTTCTGTTGTCAAACACAAACTATGACCATGAAGCATAAACTAAGAATTGAGTCAGGAATTGAATTTCAGCACATCTTTTAACTTGTTAAAAGCTCTAGTCTCTCCTCAGATAACTGTACTGTACATTCATGACAAAGTGACTTTCATGGCCTAATCACAGCTCATCACCCACAGAGCGTCTGTCTGCACATACATCTAAAACAACTCGGCTTGTGTCTTTATTTAGGGTAACAGCTGCTTCCCCGTGTTGTTGTGAATGCACCACTCGCTGCGCAATGTTTTCCTTTATATAGTCGAGCGTAAACTTTAATGAGTCCAGCCCTCTGATCTGAATCAGGACCCAAACAGCTGCTTTTATCTCAGACTAAAACTTTGGCTCTCACAACACTTGTCTGAGTATCAAACACTTGTGTGTGTTCAAACGTTTACACACACTAACAACTTCTAATGATTTCCAGCAAAGCTCTGCTTACTTAGTCTTTTAAAAAGACCCAAAAAGGCATCAGAATAGAGAGTTTAATGTCTCTATTTACTTTATGAATAAATAACAGATTCTGTGCGAGACATTCTTTTTAAAAGATTTCCAATGCTTCTTTCTAAGGCTAAAGTATCTTCAGGACAATGTAAGCGGACGGCTGATTGATTGTACAGTGATGAGGAAAGTGGATTGACTGTTATGAATTGTTCAGCAGTAATAGTGTTCACACCATAGAGAATCACATAGAGAATAAGGAGTGACAGTGGATTCAGATTGACTGCATATTACAGATCTGAAGAGTAGAGATCAGAATGTACTGTTGGTCAAAATCAATCATTGTCTTTTAATTTACATTTGTGCATTTGTCTGATGCTTTTATCCAGAGAAACCTAAAGTGCATTTAGGTGTGAATTTTATCAGTTCCCTTGGACTGAACCGGCAACCTTATGTTGCAAGCGCAATGCGCTACCAGTTGAGCTACAGGATGACTATGATTTGATTTTGAGTAGTGTGTCTGTAAAATATACAGTAGTCTCATTATATATATTTTTGATTACACCTGAAAAATGTAAGCCTTACTCCAGAAAAACTAAATATATAACATTAAAAAAAGTATGTATATCATAAATATCAAATACATTATTCTTAAGTAGGTAATTCAATGTTTTATAAACATTAAAGAATTAATGTTAATGTTTGAATAACATTTTTATAACTAAAGCAATAATGTTAATACAACTTCTGAAAAACTTAATGGAAATCTTAGAGAAACGTTCTTACAACCCAAAATTGTTACTTGGGGTGGTGCTGGCAACCTCACGGTCATGGGTTTGATTCCCAGGGGACACACAAAACGGACAACTTTGAATAAAAGGCTGCCAAGTGCATGAATGGTGATTCATCCTAGAAAAGTCAAACAACAATGAAAGCATGAATTTGATGTCTGAATTACATACAGTCATATGTCATGATGTGATGTCATGATGTGATGTCAGCACAGGATTTATAGATTAATAAAAGTGATTTTAAAAGAGCTCCTTAACTTTAAGACCTCAAGAGGCAAAAAAAGCCACATGGAATAAAATAAATACTTTTATAGATTGTTGTATGTCTACTGTCCATGCTGCCCATATATTTTTAAAGTTTTTAAAATTTTAATTTGGCCAACCTTGGACCGTGACACGATCCCTCGTGATTTTCTACAGGAAAATTAAGCTGCTTAACCTTTAACCAGAAATACGCTGAGTTAGACAAATGAAGTGACACTCTTCAAGGGCCACAGTTTTTTTCCTGTTCCCCTCTTTTTCTTACCATCTACGATGTGAGAGCAAAATGGAAGGAACGAAAGAGTGAGGGAATACAGGGAGTGTGACAGGTGTGAAAACGGAGAGAAAGAGAAAGGGAGGGATGAGGCGGAGAAGTGGAGAAGATGACGGATGAGAGAAAGGGGTCGTAAACGCTGAAGGTGCAGAGAGGTTGAACTGTACGATGTCTGACAAATGAGGCGACGGTCAAATAGGTGATTTTGCATACACTCACTGTCTCTGTGAACAAGAGGTGTTTATTGAAGTCTAGTGCTTGCTGGGTAAGAGCACAGACAGCATTAGACTGTATAAGTAGGAGAATATTTGTGGGAAAGTAAACATGATAAATAGTCATGTTTTAAAGCACTTTTCCAACTTCCACTGTGGTGCAAGTTTGGCAAAAAGGTGCCTAGTGGCCACAAAGAGGACTACCTGGCCAACAATTTTGTGTTGTAAGAACGTTTGCCTACTGTTTGCATTAAATAAAAATGTTATTTTAAAACTTCTAGGAATGTTAAAATTGTCCAGTTTTATAGCCTCTGCATTAGCGTTATTGCTCAGTTATAAGAACAATATTCAAACATTTTTACATTCTAAAACATTTTTACATGTTACACTAACAACTTAAAAATAACATTTTTGATATATGATACATAATTGTAAAAATACATTCTACTATCATTACTGCAAGAACATTATATCTTTTTTTTATAACTTTTTGAGAAATATTTTTTGAGAATGTTCCATGTTAGCTCACAAGTTATTTATCTTCTAAATCATAACAAGTGAAGACCTGATGATTCCAAGCACACAAGTTTTGTGCCAATTGGGACAGGGCCAATATGAAAGCTGTGGAGAATCACCTTGTTAGTACATTTACATTTATTCATTTGGCAGATGCTTTTATCCAAAGCACCTTACAGTGAATTCAGTGAAGTATACATTTTTATCAGTATTTGTGTTCCCTGGGTTCGAACCCACAACCTTTGCGCTGCTAACGCAATACTCTACCAGTTAAGGTACAGGAACACTGTAAAGTAAAGCCATCTCTTTTTTTGATCTTGAATGAGCTGTACTTGAAAGACTAGAAAATTGTCTTGTCAGTATATTTTTGGAGTGAACCATTTTGAAGACTTTAGCACAGTCAGTGTTAATTTACATCATCATAAATCATATTTGCATAAGAATGGTCCCACTTTCCCAAGTTTGGTTGTAATCACATTTTGCCCTCATTAACTTTTAAAATAGACCAGAAATAACAATGTACAACAAGATGCTCTTTGTGCATTCCAGAGGATGCTGGAGAACATGATGGAAAAAGAGCAACTTCCTCCCTCGCTTTGTTTCTGCAGTCATTTGTCATTGCTTTCAGTTTGATTGACAGCTGGTGTGGATGAGCGAGAGCTCTTCCTGTCCACCCACCAATCAGCCGCCTCCTTCAGGCTCTTAACATGATGGCCGGAGTTCAGAGGTCACTCTCATGCTCTCAGTGAGTGACTCTTGATGAAGATGCTGATGGAGAGATGCCGTTTAATGCGGTTCCTCTGTTCCATCATCAGTCTTTCTCTCTCTTTTTCAGCTTGAGGTCCTTTCACCCCTCACGCAGTAGACCATCAATTTGCCTGTCTGTGGCCACCACTAATCAAAGCTGCCAGAAGGGCGGCGCCACAACGCTCCTCATAAAGGGTTTAAAGTGTTTGTGTGTAAAAGACAAATGAGCATGAATAAAAAATTATGTACACTTCACGACAGCGCAGTTTAAATTAATAAATGTAATAAATTTAGATTTGTTTTTCCTGTGTGTGCGTCAAAAGCGATGCCATAGATTTTGTGGGGATCATCATTTATTACATTAGCGAGCTCATAGCCGATAATGTTGTGTGAAATGTGACATTTTCATTACGAGCGCGGCTCTTAAGCCAATCTCAGTGAAGCGTTCAGCACACAAACATGCAAGTAAGTAAACACTTAGATTCCACCAATCAGAGGCCTGATAAACATATGGCGCTTAGCAGACTCCCATAAGAGTCAAGATTCTAATTAATGCAGCTTACTCTTTAAAGAACACACACACACGCTTAATGCCTGTATTCAACCCTCTGTCTTTTTCACCTAAACACACACACAGTTCTGGTGATGTGTTAGCCCCCAAGTGTGAACAACCCTTAATAAAAATGTTAATTGAATCCTGGGAAGTCTCTAGGCCCAGGTTTAGCCTGATTCTCCATCGCCGTCTCCCGCACACACACTTCACAGTATATACGCAGGCACTCAGCTGTTTCTGTGCAGGCGCAGTCATTAATTCTTATCTGTTCAAACGGGCCAACTGTAACGTCACAAATCACAGGTGGAGGGAGGGCTTGGGTTGAAGACCTGTCATCACGCAGGAGCAGAACAATTTTTCATAACCGGGAATGTTTTTTTTATTTATATATTTTGGACAGGAGGAGGTTTATAAAGTTTAAATAGCACCTCCTATTATGTAAATTGTATTATTATTATTGTTATTGTAATGATTATTAATCATCTACCTTCTTCCATCATCCAATGGCATTCAAGACAGACATCCAAAGTTGTCTCTCAATGTTTTAAATCTATTTTACTCCTGTAATTTGTGTTAACTGGTTTATTAAGGAAGAAAATATAATTATATTTTATATATAGTTAGGGAAAGGGTTAAAAATATTGATTTATGACCAGCTGAGGAGTACAGTAGCTTTAGATTCAGAGCAAGTTTTAACATTGTGTTGAATGATTTTGAAGACAATGTTTTTTTGTCTGTGGAATCAGATGCACAAATGAATTGCTCACAATTGAACATATTATTAATAAATGCAATCAATTTAAATTTGGCTTGATATCAGATGAATGATTTGTGTCAAATTGTTGCAATTCCTATATAATGTTCTATATAATATAAATATATTCTAGCAGTAAAGTAGGCTGAAGAGGGCTGTTGGTTTTTTTTTTGAGCGTCTATACACAACATTGCACAGACGGCTAGTTTTCTATAATCTCCAGCCATGCTGCTCTCTTGTATTGTGTGAAAATGGTGAAACCTTTAGTCATAACAGATGATTCATACAAATATCAGAGTATACTGTATAGTGACGTACTGTGTTGGCTCTTCGTGTTTACTTGAAATGTGCTATTTATACTATGGTCCCTATATAGGACAGAGGTCTCCTCCTTATGATTCAGATAATGTTTATGTTTGTAACACAAACACAAGTTTTCCTATAAAGGATTATAGCTTTGTTTAAACGTGTAACCTTAACATTTTTTGATGACATTGAGAGAACTTTAGCCAACGTTCTAAGATCGTTTCCTGTCAGCTGGGTCGGCTGATGAATGAGGCGAAGACAAACATCAGTAGTGCAGTCACCCCAGAGAGGTTTGTGTTGACAGAAGAAGATTTGCAGGTTGACATCGGTTTGGGTGAGTCCAGTAAGGTTCTCAAAGGTGAGGGTGCTGCACTCCATAGACGACAGGCTGAGCACAGCCGCTTTATTCAGTGTTTCAGGTCTGTCACTCTTTGAGAAGCAGAAGACATGTTAGTGGTGTGGTAGACACAGTGTTTACCCTGCTGGGCCGCCAATAGTTCTTTGTTTTTTGCACCTTTGATTGGATGCACTGGGGAACAGGTGTTGTCATTTAGGTTGCCTATCGCCCGCTTATGAGATCTGGCGGTTGCCCAGGGCGACACTGACAGGCGCCTGGATGGTTTACCATGTGCAGACGTGGGGCCGCTTGCAGAACAAATTTAAGTTTATTTTAAACACACTGTATTTCTCTTTAAATAACAAGATCTGAGGAAGTGTGTGCAGGGAGTACAAATCGAAAATTAATAAGGTATAAATACAGGTCACACTTATGTATATGTAAATGATAAAGTACACAGATAGTTATGGAGAAACCAAGAAGTGTCATAAAACCCCTCTTGGGTGTAAAACAATGCATTAATATACACTTCAGGCACTGTATCTTTGTTTTATACCCTGCCTTTTTGTTCAGTGAATTTGTTTTTTTCTTTTGTTAAAAGCTACTGACATGCAATGAACAGAGTTATTGTTGATACATTGTTGATAATGTTATTCGTGTAACTACAGCATCAGCATTATTGCTGATACCGTTGGGTATATCCTTGTTTACCTGAAGTGTGCTTTTCCACATTCATGCGTCGATTTGACAATGACACTACCTTTAAACAGAATTTTCTATGTAGAATCATCCATCTGAATCTGTATGTGTGATACCGTACGTGTGTGTGTGTGTGATGCCTGATAACACTCGCCTGGTAATTAATTTCTTCAGGAGAAGCACAGCAGTTATGGAGGAAGAAAGAGACAGGTAATAGATGCTCAGAAGTCGCATCTCTGTGTGTCCTCCTGTAGACATGCAAGAAACCTCTCTTTGCTGTGACACCTGCAGTGCTTTCATTTAACAGCCCTCACCTTGGTATCCTGACACACACACACACACACAGGGACACACACAAAGACATACACCCACCGTTCAGGCTGACATGAGATAAATATGAAAGAATCCAGGCCTGGTGTCTTGCTGAAGCTTCCAAACAGTGTTCTGGTATTTTCTCACCACAGAGATTTTCCATCACTGGGTGTATGTGGAACCTCTGACACTGATAAGTCCTATGGACAAACTTCAGAGTGATTTTGAATAAAATGAGGCCTTCAGTTTGGGCCTCCATAAAATGATCCTGGATATCAGCGTGTGTGTGTTGTGGAACCCAAACGGTAGAGTAATTGAGCGATTGAGAAGATGCTTAGAAGGCGGATGAATCCCTGTTGGAGCCGGATAAACCCGGGATGAATTCTCCACCCGTTTATCAACCATTTTCTGCTTCCATCCATCACTCTCCTTTAAAATAGAAAATATTAATCTTTCATTCTACCATCACAAATGAGAAAAAGCCCCAAAACAAACACAGCGTCTGGGTGCCACGTTCTGACCATTAGGTTTCATTACCGCAACAACAGAATCTTAACAGGTGGAGAAGAATCTTTCAAAGAGCTGGAGTCAGTGTTTAAATCATCATTCTGAGGGGATGAGACAAAGGAAAGCAGACACAAAGTGACATTCTTCTTTGTGACGGGGAGAGACAGAGAGTGGGAGAGGAAGAGAGAGAGATGGAGTGACAGTGTACGGTTGAAATGCAGATATGCGGAGGAGTTTGCTCATCTTCGCTTTGAAAGTTTTGAAGTCAGAGTTTCTGTGAAGTTCTGAGACTTCATCACACTGTGCAGACATCTCAACCTTGTGTAGGAGAAAAGAAGATATCAGATGTTCCGACTTTTCCGGAACTCCCTTTTCATCAAGCTTAGATAGCGCTAATATCAAACAGCCATCAGACGGTTTGGAATAGAGGGATTTCGCATTCAAAAAATGTTAAATTTCATCTCAGTAGGTCATCATTCAGAAGGTTAAACTTCTTAAGGCTTTTTGAATATCACTTAGATTTAAGATATCTTCTCTGACTTTAAAGGTGATGTGTGTAATTTTTTTCTTCAGTGTTAAAATATTCCCCCCATTCCAACTTAAAGTGCAAAGTCAAGTATAAGCTTTTTTCTTAAGTTCATTTTGTTAAAAGTAAATACTGTGGTTTTAGGTTGTAAGAATGTAACGTTTCATTAAATAACAAAAATGTTATTCTAAAATTTGACTGTTTAGACGTTGGTATTAACATTAGTGCTTGTTTATGAGAAAGTTATTCAAACATCTAAATATTCTCAGAACCTAAAAAACATATGTTCTACTAACGTTACCGCAACAATGTTTTTGATAACTTTGAGAGACCTTTTACAAAACATTAGCCTATGTTCTGAGAACATGCCCTGTTAGCTGGGCAGCCCAGCATTGGTTCAGCCACTCCCACCATTTTGGGGCGGGGCTATCTGTTTGGCCAGCCAATGGCAGATGGGGTGAATGTTTGGGGACACCTGGTGGCACTAGTGATTGCAAATACGACACACTTCACCTTGCTGTTTACAAACTCTCTTGAAGTTAATAATTAGCTTTTCTCAAGCTCATTAGTAATTGCAGAGAAACGCTGTTTTGTTTACTGTTTGCTGTGGTTTGTTTACCAGCAGCAGCAGGTTTACACAAACGAGGGGATTCACTATGGCGGGTATTACGGTCCAGAGGTCTAGCTTAAACACAATGACAGTTATTTTGGCTTTAAAGTACTAGACACAAATGATCATTTGAAGCATGTGTCGAGAAATGTGTAATTATAAGCAGATTTACAATGTTGATCGTCTTGATTCTGTTTGTTAAGACACAAATCAAAGGCACATAGTGTTTAAAAATTCAATTGCTGCTAATGGAGTGTCAAGTTTACAACTGACCACTTTTTAAGCACCAGTGGATTTTAATGGTTATGTAAAGGCAAAAACAAGCCCCAACAAGCCATTTGTGATGAACTGACAATGAAGTTTAATGACACTGGTGGCTATTGTCTTAACAGGCACTAAGCAGTTAATGCATTAGTTACTGTGTCAGCGTGGTCGCATATAATAACACGCTGAATGAGGGTGGCATTAGGTCAATTCGTCGTTAGAGCCACATTTGTTATGTCATGTTTGACTCACCTAATCTTGCTCCCTGGCATTCTCACAAGATTGTGAATGATCGTCATCTTACAACTCATTCTCATTTATTCTTATTATATTCCTAAAATATTGAAGCATGTGGACATGTAGCGAGCAGCAGTCTAATCATTTATTTAAAGGCAGAGTAGACGATCTTTTCAAGAAACATTTTTAGTTATGCTGGATAAGTCTCTTCACATCCTGATAGCAATAACTAAGCGGTATAAATATATTTATATATCTTTTGTAAAAGGCTCAAGACAATAAAACATTCGTCCAATTATTGCATTCGGTCCGCATGCAATGATAGGATGTCCCACTTGCCTGTCATATTATTTATTTGCATACCTCCTATATATATAACCTTTATAGGTATACTATAAAGATAGCTTTTGGTCAGTTTGACCACAGCAAGGCTGTTTATTATAAGTTCTCTTAAAATTAGGGGGAAAGGCAAGACATATAAACCTGGTGCTTAACTGCTAAATTAAATTAATAATAAAATTTTTATTATATAGTGTTTATGGTGTGAATAGCCCGTTGGCTATATCTCCTATTTGTGTCTGTGGTTTGAAGCTGAAGTTCTGTAATTGTTCGCAGCGGGTAATTGTGCGTGTGAATGTACAGACTCGGAGGGGAACCGCTGACGTCAGACAGTCTCATGACGTGCTGGATGATGGGAATGAAGCCGGTTTGTGTGATGCTACATGAGCTTATTTCACACGTTAAACCACCAGCAGTGTGAAAAGAGTCAGACTGTGGCGTCATAACCGAGTAAATGTCTGGTGAGATGAAAGTAAACATGTTTTCAACCTTGTTTTCTTTCTCTTTAAGATGTACAATTTATTTTATTTGTAATATTAAACTGACTCTCCATCAACATGACTTGCTATTTTAATTGAGACCTTACGTGACATCTGAATACTAATAGGTCCTCTGATACGATCATAATTATTTACATTACTTATTAGTTATGGTAAAAATACAGCAACTCATAAACCCAAGAACCTCTCGCTGCAGTCTGAAAACATTTTGGTGAGGTAGTGCATGTTTTTAAAAGCACTATGCCAAACTGACAAAGTTTTATGTTCAAGCAAGTCTGTTTTGTTCATCTGTAAAGATTGAAGTTATTAATAAACATTGTTATTTTTTTACAGACACTGAATGAACTTTTCAAAAGAAATGTTAATGGTATGCAAACAGAGAGATTGATGTACAGGCGATTGCTACATTAATGGGATAATATCACTGCAGCATTAATGCCCAGTTAAAAGAATGTGTCAGGATTATAGTTTGCCACCAATTTCAACTGACTGCAGTTTCCTGTCATTTTAAAAAAGTCAAGATAAAAGTAAAAAATGTCATGGTTCAAGAGTTGTATATGTTATATACATAATTAAGCAGGATACAACCAGCAGTAAAACGTAAAACTGGTGTTCCTAAAACTGCTAAATATTTATGTGACGTAACTTATAAATAAATTAGTTTAACTTTGTTAAGTTTTGTCTGTCAGTGTTCAGCGCCCTGACTGTGATTATTTTTATGTACAAGCCACTTTTAACGATGACTTGACAGAAAATGTCCCACATTTAATGAGGACATAGCCGCTGGGAGTGACGTGTTGTCGCAGTCTTGTAGCTTCGATCCGCTGGTCCGTTCCTAACTGACGTGAACTTTAATGCTAAGGCTGAACTTTCAATTTCCTTTCACCGTTACCAGCCTAGCGATGAGGAAATTAAATTGAACCCATATTATTTCAACTAAAATGAGGTACAATTGCCACGTTGGCCACGCTATCTCTCTCTCCTTCACTCGCCCACCTGCCCTTTTCCTCCATACGTTGTGTTAATTAATCTAGTGGTGGTATCCTGAGCAATAATTCCCTTGTTTAATGAGATGAGCTGCGTTGTGAGGTTTTATTGTTCAGTGGGGAGCAGTGAGCCATATTTCCAATTTGTCCTCTCATTACTATGGCAAATGTGCATGGCTTGAGTCGCAGGGTGACAGTAGCAAGCACCGAGCTTGAATAACTCTTCCGCATTAGAGGTTAATATCTCTTTCTCCACGACAGGGGCTGCTTAGGTCCCGAGTCAATGTGTGGGTGCAGAAAAAGATGCCGTCTGCATGTGTCAGACCCGCTCGGTGACACAGGAAGTTGAGGAGCTGTGTTCCTGTTCAATTCCAGTGACTGATTCATGACAGGTTGTCCCTATTTCCACTGTAACTAGGTGCACACGTATGACACAAGTAGGATGTTTTCCTGGATCAAGTTCATTGGTGCTTCTGGAGCAATTTTTCTATCAGCCATTCAGATTGTAGGATTTGATTTAGGCTTAATATTGGGTTCAGGGAATAGGGGCTTGTATATCATTCTTATCAACCGATTTCTTGCTGTTTTGGGGTTATGTTACGGTTGGGTAAAAAGTTATGGGTAAGGCATGAGAAATGGGTAGCGTTTAGTATTTTTGACAGGAAAATTCCAGGAATACATCTTACCTCGATCAGGTACACTAACCCACTCCCATCATGACACAAATGCACGTGCAATAGCTAACACCACGTGTCCTGGTTGGTTTCCGCACTGAACACTGTCTGTCTTTGGTTTTTTAAAGTCCTCTTTGCCCTTTGAGCCGCATTATTGTCAGATGTATCAGAGACGCTGATGCAGTGAGGGTGAGAAGAAGTTTTCGTTCTCCGCATGTTTCAGGGTGACACAAGCACTGTACCTGCTCTGCGGATCTGTGCGTGTTTGTTTCCTGTCTGGGAAGCAAAGAGTTTGTTAGCGATTGCCCTAGGAGATGCCTGGGGAAAGGTGTGTGTTTTTGCATGCGTGTTTGCGTCTGTGTGTGTGACACGTCGGCAGGGTTCTTTAGCAATCAGACTCTGTGCTGTTCCCCTGTCGACTGCTGTGCTTCATGTGAAGAATGCCCATGCATACTGATTTACTTAGTCTCTCTCTCTCCGCCTCTCTGTCAATGTCTCTCTCCCCCACCCCCACTTAATTTTATCCGTCTATCACACTCTCATTTAACCTCTCCACCTCTCCTCTCCATTCTATTATTATTCTCTCGTTCTGTCCATCTCACTTTATTTATATTTTGTTATAAACGTTGCCCCTGTGCTTGCTAAGCCCTCTTTCATTCTACATTCTGTTCTTGTCAGAAAAACCCTCTGTCTTTCCACTCTCCTCCTTTAGTTTCATCATTTTATATCCCCGTGTATCCTCTCTCTCTCTTTTTGCATCTCCATAAAGACACTTCAGCCCCCAAATTGCTTGAATCGCCTCGCGGCTCTTGTTTCAAAGTTTGGAGTGGTCGCTGTATTTCATTCATGCTCTGACAAGCAGATGAGGGGTTATGAAACATGGGCAACAAAATGACACATAAATGAAAGCATATGAAATGGAATTGAGTTCTGTCAGAACGGGAGGTTGGAAAAAAGCAAGGGGGCGAGTTGTTAAATCCACCACTGATAGATTCTCATAATATACACAGTTGATTAGCTGTTACTTGCCCTGCATACTTATGGCTGGCACTGTTGTTTTGCACATTTGGTGTTTTGCTACCACATATGGTCCATCTTGGCATTTGATAATAGATTAGTAGATTAGTGTTTGTACTGCTGATATGAGAGTTTCCCTAACTGCTTCCTTACCTCAGATTAATAGCTGTCATTTGAATTTGAGTTTGTTTCAAAATGTGCAAAAATGTCATTTTCAGATGCAAGATGATATAGGGGCCCGTCCTCCAGCCCAGTGAACCAATACCATCTGTTGGCTTCCCTTATACAAAATCCCAAAAGAAGGATCATAAACAAAAGGACGAAATCATTGTACAGGAAGTACAATTATAACTGAATGAAGTATGTATGACTTAAGGCCTGTTTACACCAAATTCTACAAAGATAAAGTTTTAAATTGTTATAACTTTAAGACAATATCAGAGTTCATACACAACTTTATCGATAAATGATACAGAGGAACAATATAGTTGGGATAACTTTCAAAGCAAGTTTTTTCCAGCTGATGAACAATGAAACATTGACAGCCAATCAAAATCTGTTTGTCTTTTAAATGGCTTGCGAATTTAAAATGGCAGAAGGCATTGTGGAGAAGCTGATTGGCTTACCTCAACTCATTTCCTCTTTGAAGGATTTTATGTACCCATTTTTTTCTTTTCTTTTCTTTTCATTTGTGAAACCTAAAGATACAGGTCACCTTTTGTCTTTGTGACTGTAAAACAGCAGCACATAAGCTGAGAATGAACAACATTATCGTACATGGATGCGGATGCTAATATAGTTATCGTTGTTCCACACACATATTGCTTCTCATTGAAGCATGTGGAAAATCAATTGATTATTGATTCCAGTATGGCATTAGCATGTTGTTGAGTTAACACTAATGTTCTAATAGGCATAAATAAAAAAAACTGAATGAATTTGTGAAAGATTTCTTTGAAAGCAGGATAATGTTGCTGCCTGCATTTTATCTTGGTAGGCAGCTCACCAGGTTATAGAACCAAGCTTTTTTATTCTCAGTTTACTTTTGTGTAGCCTACAGTAAGCGGTTCATACGGTTCACATTATTTGTAGGGTAGTAGGTAACATGACAGAATGATATAGACAGTTTTGTGAAGGCAGACAGGCTTCAGTAAAGAAAAATACAAACAAACAAAACGTACAAACTTCCATTTCAGGAAAAGGCAAAGGGTCAGCAGATTTCCCTGTAGTGCACAGCCTGGCAAACAGAGCGTTTTAACCTGCCTTGAAGCCTTGTATTGCGTAACCTTCACTTTACCCGTCTGACAGAGAGCTTTGGACATGTTCGGCTGTCAGAAATCACATGCAACTGAATAGTGTCAGCTGGAGAGGGGGGGAGAGAGCTGGAAAGAGCGAGGAGCCCACCTGACAGAGCTGAAGCTATTTAAAGTTTCGGCTGTGTTACTGGCACACAGATCAAAGTGTTGAAAGACAGGAGGACGCCTGTAGGAGAAAAAATAGAGAGAGGCAAAAAAAATGACAGAGCAAAGATAAGGTTTAAGTCATTCGTTTGACATTAACTTTGTTTTATGTGTCTGTGTGAGTTTATTTCTTTATTATATAAATATTTTGGAGCTGGATGCAACTGTGGTAGCACAGTGTTGGATGCAAATAAATATTTCGGTATATTAATTTTGTTTTTTACTTTCTCACTTTTTTTTCTGCCTCTAACTTTTGTTTTATTTAAAGACATGTCTAGTCTGTAATACATGAATACAGTTTGAATTTAATACAATTACCATTGTCCAAAAAGTAATGCATGGGTCCATATTACAGCAATGGTAATAAATATAATACTATGGTAATTTCATACATACTATATTATTGTGTGATTAATATTTTTATCCATTACCACAAAAATCTTGCTGGGAAAATAAAGAGGCGGTTTAGAAAGGTAAAACATCTTTATTTTCTAAGCAGGTCTGGTTGTCCTTGATTGAATTTTATCAGACGTGGAAAGTGGATTTTCGGGGCCTGTTAATTTACGACGGTGTAATGGCATTAAAGTTAATGTACCGTAGCTTGGTATTTGCATTAAGTGACCAGCGTGTGATTGTTGGCAAAAGCCCTGGGCAGTGAGCCTTCAATAAAACATTTCTATATTCAATGTACCAGTGTGCTACATCTTAAACTTGCTTATATTGCAAATATTAAACACTCATACACAAACAACAAATAACTCTAACCCAATTCTTCCCACAGTGTGACCTCAACAGAAAACCTACAAATAAAAAAAACTTTATTGCAGTGTTTATACAAATTAGGACATCCCCAAAAGGAGGCTTTGCTCAGATTTGTCAGGTTTTGTTGACTTTTGGGTACAAATAAATCTGTCCCCAAAACATGGTTCAGTAACCCACCACACACACACACACACACACACACGCACACACACACACACACACATACACACACACACACACACAGCTGTAGTTGTTGTGATCATTCTGTGTTGCTGTGTTTGGGAGTCGCATGCTGCTGTTGTTGGGATCATAGCTGTGCTTTGATTGATTGTAATTGCTTTCTTCTCAGTGAAATTGTTTGTCTCTGTGCAATTATGAATGAAGAAGCCCTGCCGATTGGGCTGTGTGACTTCACACTTTGTCTCGTTCATTCTAGAATAAAACCCGGCAAAAATCCTCTGTAAGAAACGTGATATTTCTGTTTTCCTTTTTAATTTGTTCCCAAAGTGCATGACAGTCAAAAAAGAGGATCTCTTATTTATTGAATGTTGATGGATCAACACAGTTTGTGCAAAAAGAAATTTTGTTTTGATTAAAAATGATCTCATAGCGTGGATGTCAACAGAGATACTGTATGACAAAATGTGTCACAAAATATGTAAGTTCCTTTGATTCTCTTGAGTAAAACGTGCTTAACAACTTTCTGCGTTTTATATTCTCCTTTATTGTTTGCCTAAAGTACAGTACGGTGAAGAAGCTTAAAGCTACAGTACACGCTTTGTACATTACGACAGGAAATTTCATTGAATTTCCATTGTCATGGAAGCAGTGCATTGTGATAGCAGACAATGTGGGCCCATTTTGTTCATGCTACACCACAAATCAGTTTTTTCCCTGACCAATTACTTACACTTACATGTATTCTGTATATTCCTGCTTGCCAACCTAACAGTGTTTTAGTGGATGTATTTTTGGGCCTGGCCTTGATTTTGACCTTTGTCTTTTCATAGAAGGGCTTTTCAGCTCAAGTATTATCCTTCAGCTATACACTGCTGTCTGTGCTACAGTTCTGAAAGCGTTCTGTATTTCTATGCTTTAAAGTCAACATGATATCAGATCTTACCCTGTTCAGTTAACCATTCAATGAATGTGGGTTTCATGTGGTCTTGTAGTTTATATGTGTACATTATTTAAAGGAAAATAATGTCTGTATTATACTTTATCATTTACATTTATTCATGTAGCAGAGGCTACATTTACAAGTATTACAGGAATAGAAGAAGACAGTTTTTATAACGTTAAACAAGGTTATCATGAGATCATTAGGGATTAGCCAGGTGTTTGTGAAACAGTGTTTTATGTTGTTTTTTGAAGGTTTGATGGTCTCGGCAGATCAGTTGGAGGCTGGCAGCTCATTCCACCAGAGAGGAACAGAATAGATGAACGTCTCAGAGAACGATCTGGTACCTCATTGTGAGGGAACAATCAGGCGTTGCTCATTTGCAGAACATGGCTGGAGGTGATGCATATGCTGGCTGGAGGTGACTTATATCTGAAGAAGTGAGTTGGAGGGTGAAGTTTTAAAGGAGGATGGAAGAAATCTAGCCTAAATTATTAGTCGTGTCTCTTAATAACTTTACCTGTCACTTAGTTTATGCTTTCATTTAGTGACTGTTAATATTTATGTGTAAAGTTTTGGAAGTAACAGTAAACAGCAATAGATTGGAAAGGAAGTGTTATCATTAGGATAGGTAGAGAAGATGACTTTGGCCCAACCCACTCCTTTTTCTTCCTGAAAAGCCTGTTTCTCTTAAAATTGCATCATAAAATGGGCTGTTTTATGTTGGCTTTAAAGATCTGTGTGTCTGTGTCCGGCAGCTTTGACTCTGTGCTGTTTCTTTGAGTTTTGTACTCTATAAGCATGCTGTGTTTCGTTGCATGGCAGTCTCTTATTGTGACAACAGTTACTCTGTGTCTCCAGCATCTGCAGAGTGTAGTTAGTGTGTTTCTGTGCTCTGTGTCTTTATGTTCTGTGCTCTGCTGTGTCTCGTGCAGTAATAAATAAGAGTGTCCTCACTGATGGGCTTGTATTAATCATTGGATTTGCTGGCAGCCCACAGATAAGCAGATTGATCCAAGGCCACCCTGGGACTGCAGCCTGGCACTGTCCCATTCATCTCTCTCTCTCTCTCTCTCTCTCTCTCTCTCTCTTTCTCTCTCTCTCTCTCTCTCTCTCTCTCTCTCTCTCTCTTTCTTTTTCATCCTCTCTCTCTTTCTCACACTCTTTCTTTGTCTGTGTTACTCACTCTGTGTTGCTCCCACTTGCTCTATCTCTCTTTCTCACACACACACTCACTCTCTTACTTGTGAGTTCTCTTTCTCACACTCTTTCTTTGTCTGTCTCATTCATTTTCTGTGTTTCCCTGCTCTCTTTCTCTCTCACACAAACACACACACACACACACACACACTGGAGGAGGAATAACCCATATTCCCTGTGCTGAGATGTGGCAATATGAGGACCATATTGCAGAAATGATCCTCTCAATTCTCAAAATGTAAATAAACACACCTGGCAAATACTGAAGTGAAGTAAATTTTAATTTATTGTATTAAAAACATTTTCAAATTCAATAATAATACAAAATGTGTTACTTATTTATTCATTTACACTTTTCTAGATAAATATTCCTTAAATAAGGATGGACAGAGTTCTTTTGTCACAGACTTGAAATTAAAAGGGATGGACACAAGAAACCTGGTTGCCATGGGAGCAGTTACTGTCTGGATGTGGCTATTCATTTTGTGAAAGTGAAAGTGGATTAAATTCTGTATGGTTGCCTAAAACATCACTTAGAAGGTTTCTTTACACTGTCTTCAGACATCATTTATACATTCCTGCTGCTCTTGAATACAGAGACATTCTTTGAATGTACCCAGACAAAACCACATTAGAAAGAACTTAAGTTCTTTAAGGTATCTGTTATGTTGAATTAAAATTACAATAACAGATTTAATTTAATTTGTATCATTTCTTAAATATTCTGTTGAGATGGTCATATTAAGGTCATGTTATTGAAGTCTGTTTTGCAGTGTTTGCACCAGCCCTTGTTGATGTCATTATATTTTATTAGTATTGTCATATTTTACCACAACCTTTGGTCTTGTAAGTCTTCGCCCTCCTAGAACAAATGATTAATTTGTACATATTTATTCAGTCCGAACAGTTTAAGCTTGTAATTAGTGGTGCTTGCTAAGGGGTTGAAAGACAGTCCCTAAAGACAGTCCCTAGCCACATCTCGAGGTCAAAAGCCTTTTTTACTTGGCCAATGAGCAACCTCACAGAACCCCCTGACAACCACTTAGAACACACTGCATAGCAATCCGCTAACATTATAGCAACACATTTTGCATGGACAAGCACATCCCACGGGCTGAAGACCATGAGGATGCAAAAGTGACACAGAACCAATGAATCAAAAGATAAAATGAGTAAAAAGTAAAAACAAAAGAAATAAAACATAGGTTACTGTCATTTTCTGTTTGAAAATTTTGAACTTGAAATTTATAACTTGAAACATATAAATTGGCTATTCAGCGAGGCGAAATTAACCCCCACCGCACTACAGATGGACTGACAATGAGAATCCCCAAATTGCAAATACCTCGCCCAGCAGGCTTCAGTCTCTATTAGTGTCTCTGTAGGCCCACAGATACAGAACGCTTCAGTTTGGAAAGAGAGGTTCTAAATAATGAAAGTGAATGACTGACTTAGAAGCTGAAGTGAGAGAAGAGCTTGAGAATTGACAGAAATTGAAGGGTTGTATTTAGTTCCCACAGCTCATTTGAGGCCTTTTAAACATTATTTTGATCATTTCCTTTGATATGCTGTTTTTGCTTTTTCTTTAGTGCTCGCACACAAACAATTCCGGTAGGTGTTCGGAATAGCAATGTCCGTGGCATTGAAATATCCTCTCTTTAATGGTGAGGCAGGATTTCTGTAAGGCTGCTCTGAGTGATCGTAGAGGTGCTATACAGATAAAAACTTTAGCTGTAGCTGCATCGTGGATGAAGGTAAGATCTTCAGTATCACTAGTTGTGACTGTACTGTCTGTAATGCTGATATACTCTTCTTTAGCAGTGACTACGCTATCCATGGTGCTGTTTGCCCAGCTGTCTTTAGTGGTTGTTGCACTGGCCGTGGTGCTGAAATTCACACTCTCTTATTGTACTTTGACATAGCAACTTGGACAGAATTGTGCTTGTAAACACTACCAGTCAATAGTTTAAGGTCACTTGACAGAAATGTTTCCCATGCTCTTAAAAATATTTGTGCCAACTTATTTATTACATTTATTATACAGAAATGCATGGCGAAATAAAAATGAAACCATAGCCAATAGGAGCTCAGCATAGCTGGGATCTTTTTCAATACTGTTTGGAAAGCATCCTAAAGTGATTCCTCAAGTACATTTTGCACATTTTAGGCAAATAGTGGCTACTGTTAAAGTTGATAAAATCTAACATAGTATTGATTTATTTTGGAAGTTTTAGTCACTGCACAATTCCCAATTTAATATTATTCTAATATGTGATAAAAATATTACTAAAGAATAGTGACCCTAAACTTCTGATGGTAATGTAGGTAATAAGTGTCCATCTTTATATTGGCCTTAAGGCTGAATAGGTCATTTAGGGCCATTTATTTAGGTCATAGTGTAATTCATTTCTCGCTATATTGTTTTTTATGTTTTAGGGAGTGTCTGAGAAGAAAAGATACAGAATAGATCTGAGGAGTTTTTACCATGAGGCCTTTTGAATGTTTTGTGACCCTGCATAACAGAATTAAGATGTGGCTGTATTTGTGTTTTCATATGCAGGAAATTGCTTTCTAAAGAATTGCAGCACATTTTGGCATTTTATTATTTAGCCACTTTGAGTATTATTGCTTCTGCTGCGTGTCACTGTTTTCTACGTGTCACACATTATAAACGTTGTGTCGGGTTAAAATAGCTCAGCTTTAAAAAATGTCTCGAGATCCTTGGCATCTGTTGAACTCTGTCTGTTGTGAGCACAAGACCGCATTCTGTGTCAATGACCTCTTTTAGCTGAGCGCATGCTTCTCATCTCTGCTTTATATCCAGCTGGTGCTAATATATGTGGATTCAAATGTAAACGAGCTGGGAATCCAGAGTTCACCTTTGCCGGTGCAAGTAAAGATGATGAATATTTACTATTGAACTTGAATCAATGGAAATAAAGATGTATGCTTAAAGACACTTTTAATATCACAATTAGGATGAATTCTAATTCAAAAAATCTCTTATATCACCATTTGCACCTCCACTCAGGGGTGACTCCACTCAGGGTTGTTATGAGCTTCTGGTTTATATTAATTTTAGATACTTTTCATAGTATCATTGTGAAGCCGCAAGGCATCATTGAATATAAGGTTGGCCTTGCTGTACATCAGAAAATCCTTCTGTCTTCCTCTGTTCTAACTTAGATACTTATGAGAAGTGTTTCATGATGCTAAAGAGCTCGCTGTTGCATTGCATGAAACCCCTAGTTTTCGTTTCCACCCTACCACCTTTTTCTTACTCTTTCATTCTCTTTCTCTCTCCCCCTCACACCTTTACTTTCATCTTTACTAAAACCCCTGAATACCTTTACTTACAGACCCCTCCCCTTTTGTTGCAGCCGTTTTCTGTTACCGGCGCACAAAAGCCCTCCGTTGCCGCGGTAATGGAGTTGTGAGATGTGGGATGAAGCCGTTCCGGGAGAGTGTGTGCGATTACTAAAATGAAAAAGTGGAAAATGGAGTCTGATTTAGCGTCTCCCTTCTTTTCTCTTCCGCCCCGCAGTTCAACATCCTGCCCCCTCTATATTCTCGCTGTCGTGTTTTCCTTTAGGGGATAATTCGATTTTGGAGATGATCTACGGTGCCTCAAAACTGATAATATCAAACACCCCCTCCTGTTTTTCACATTACAGTCTAAACGCTATTGCATTTCCTCTCCAGCTTCTACTCATACCATCTTGCTTTTTTGTTGGTGCACACTTTTCCCTTTTCTCATGCTTTCTGCTTGTTTCTTTTGCTGCCAAGTAGACGCAGGCGAGGCATATGGCTGAGGCAAACGACTAGTTTTTTGTCTAGTTCCACCTCTCTCTCTTACTCTCGCCCTCTTTCTTGTAAATAATATGAGGTTTGTGGTACACAGTCAGGAGTTTTAGAGTTTCCTCATTGAAACATCAGTATCATTTTCAAAATCTCACATCAAGGACAGAAAACTTGAATCTGGGCGCACTCCTTACAAGTGATGCTTAAACATGATGGTTCCTGTTTTTCGAGCAGATCGGCAAACAATATATGGAGAGTGTGGCCCAGCTGTCTTAAGACATTTTTGCCAAGCAATTTATTCTCAGCTTGTGAATAGGGAAAACTGTGGCAATTTACAGCCATTCAGCTGCAGAAAAGAAGAAAAAAAAATAGTCCTTTAACTAAATGGTGTATTTTCCACATAACTCCGGGGATTTCGTCCCTCTTTAGGTCATGGCAGCTGGTGTGGAGATCTCCGGTCAAATAGAAGCCGCTCTCAGTTTGATGTAAGAAGGATCCCAGTGGGATATGCACTTCCCATCAGAGCCCATTCACTGGTGCTAATACCTTAATTCATTCACAGCGGCCCTGTGTACATAAGCAAGTGAACAAACACACACACACACTTTTGCACATACACACAAATGTGCTTTGCAGTGCTTTACTCAAAAGGACGGCATTATAAAAACCAATCAGCAAGAACAGAAACTAAGGCAAGAGAAAAAAACAAAAGAAAAAACAGAAATCGAAGTCAGAGTTTGACCTTTTGGCTTTTGGAGGCTGAAACATTCTGCCTGAATGCTAACTCACGACAACACAACGATACCATCGCCATGGATACGTTCCCTTGTGACATCACAAAGAACTCCCCGATTTTGACGTCGTTTTAGTAAGATTATATCAAGTCACTGGTGCAAACCAGGCATTTTAATAATGCACTTTACTTTTAAAGCAGATAGCACATCCACAAGGGAAAACGACTGGAATGAAAAATAGACTAAATTAGAGGCAAGGTGAATGCAAAGCAAAACAAATAGCACGGCTTTCTGTGGGGTTTTCAGGCATAATTAAAAAAATAAAAAATGAAATCGACAAACAGAATGAAATTGTAATGCGAACTGCTTGCAGTCGGTTGCCACAGTTGGCAGGACTTCAATGGAAGCTCAACAACAAAAGCGCTCAAACAACTCCACATACGTCTACATTGACTTAACCACTTCTCTGTATTTGCAGACGCAAGATTTGTTATGTGCCTCAAAGCTACAGAGTTGCATTTTAAGCAAGCGCAGACTGTATGTTTGAAGTCAACTGTTTTTTGAGAGCAGTAGCTCTCAGATAATAAGGAATGGAAAGACACGGTTAAAGGCAGAGTTCATGCAAAAATTCTGTCATCACCCTCATGCCATTCCAAACCTGTATGACTTTCTTGTGTGGAATACAAAAGGAGTCATGCAACAGAATGCCAAAGCTTCTGTTTTTCCATACAGTGAAAGTGAATAGTGACCACAGCTTTTCTCCAGTCCCTATCCACTTTCATTGTACAGAAAAAAAGCTGTTTGAAAGTTTTGCTAGATGACTGCTTTTGTATTTCACACCAGATTGAAAGCCATGCAGCTCTGGAGCAACATGAAATAGTTCAAATTAAAATATAAAAGAGAATTTTCATTTTTGGGGTGATCTGTCTTTTTAAATGAAATGCATAGCTTCTGTTCAGAAGTTCAATCAAGAGTCTAACACTGTGCAAAACCCTAAATTAGTGAACATAATCAACTGCTTCTAACTATCATTAAATTGTATAAATTACTCTGTAAATGAAATGAAAACTATTGAACGGTTGAGACTCAAGCACAATTACTATTCTTTACGAAAAACAAAAGATCTCAATATTAACTACACTCTCAAAGTATTCATGTGTTAAAAAGGGGCTGCCAACCTCTGGCTCATCAGTTTCCAGAACTAATGCGCCCTGCACCTCTCACAGTAAGGTTGCTATAGCAACTCGAACCCCAATCAGAACTTGGAATGTAATGAAGGAAGAGGCTTAAACAGTTTTTTTCATTTTATTTAAAAACTGTTAACAGGTTGTTATACGTTCTGCACTGATCAAAGACTTTATGCTGTGTTTTTTGAGACCAAGACTTCTCGACTAATTCCAATGAGATATTTATCTCACAGCTTAGAGTTTCATTTATCAGTAACAGCCCAAAAAGGTTTTCGTTACCCTTCATAACATCATAAAATTTGTTTTCCTATTTCTTGTTTATTATGCCCAAGATGACTGCATATTCAAATAAGATTTTGTTTCTGTGGTGACATTTGCTGGTAAATTCTGAGACTGAGTGTATTTGGCTACAATAGTGCAAAAACACAAAAGCTGTCATAATGAACTGAGTTTATGCGCCTGTGCATTTAATGAGGACAGAGCGGCACTATATAAAGGCTACAGTTATGAGGTCACTCCAAAAATAGATGTTGCTCACCACTTGTTAGTTTAAGAAGCACTTGTTGGTATATCTCAGAGTAAATGGAGCAGTCTTATCATTCTTAATTCAATAGCGATTGAGCATTTTTTGCAAATGTTTTGCATAAGTCCTTGTGTCTTCATGAAGCTGTGAATAATTATTGTCATAATAATTGTAAGATTGCTGTTTCCTTTTTTATTATGACATTATGTGCAGTAGTTGAGAAAGTTTGTCATCGTTTCACAGCCACACAGTGATGGACAGCAGTTCACCTTGGATGGGACCTGACAAAATCACGTTTCCTGTTATTAAGCACTTGTCTTTACAAACATTTTTTTTTTCATTTTATCACAGTGACTGTAACTGGTAGTGTTCAGGTTTCACACAGAGAACAATTTAAACTGAAATTTTAATTTACACGAACTCTGTTACATTTCTATTAATAAGACAATAGGAACCCCCAAGCAGATCTTCTTGTTGAGTTTCTTATGTGCTAATTCTACACTCAAACAGAAACCTGTTTTATTTAAATTACAGATACGTCCATATAAAAAAATCACTGTTATCAGGTGAAATAATGCATTGTGAACGCTTTTTACAAATACCTTCCAATTCAAATTCAATTCAGTTTACCATTTCCCACCCGCTGTGTCGTGCATGCAGTGGTGGCCTGGTGTTCCTGAAATCCAAGAACAAGCTCTTATTAAATCACGCTTGTCATATTTATATCAGGCGTCAGCGCTCCTCCATCCTATTTCCTTCTGCTACTTCCTCGACGTGTGCACTTATAATAGATATTTTAATAGCTCTATTATTTCCTGCCAGTAAATGAGAAACAGAAGGGGTTGAAGGACACTCGGCAGTTTGGAGGACACCAGAAAACTTGCACTGGGCTCCATCTTGGCTCTGGGCGCCCGTTTTTGATCGACAGGAAGTCGTTAGTTGAACGAGATCGCAAACTTTTAATTTTTTAACGCTTAGACTGTGGCAAACATTTTGGGTTCCGTGCCATTCATCACACTTTTCTTTCCGAGTCGCACGACTCCGTCTAATGTGGTTTTTCTGAGATAATACCACAAATCCATGCTTTATAAAAATGATTCCTAAATGAGCTCATCAGAACTGCCTTTCTATACCAGGAGACTGGTGTACTCATCCTCCTCCTATCCCGGATAGATCCATCATGTGCTTGTGCCTCCGATGGTTTTGTCTTTGATGTATTGTTCCGAGCTGAGGCCCCTGCAGCGCGTGTGTGCGCGCGATCGCGTCGGCACGTGTGTGCGTATTAGCGTCCTTTCTCCTGCAGTGAGTGTGTTATTGGCTACATTAGCTAGCACTGTAGGGAGGCCACTATGAGGCCCCAGGCTATAAAGACAGGCAAAGCCGTGGCCAGCTATTTAGATTAAAGGATCTCTTAATAGACATGAGAGCACATCTTTAAACATGAGTAACACTGAGAATCAGGCCGACCAAAGCGTTCAATCAGAGAAGCCTCCAAGAAAAATAGCTCTGTGATAGCGAACCGGGCGTATCTGCTAAAGCGCTGCATGTTCTGTGACTCCACTGATTAAAAAAGAATTTTCGAATGGTAGAAACCTGTTCTGCACACACAGCCAAATCTGATGGAAGATTGAAAGGAGACGCAAAGCCATCCACTCCGAACAGCTCTTAAATTCCCAGCCGAGCCGATCTGATTAACAACTACAGCAGGAAGGTAAAGACTAACGAACCCAATCTGGAGCCAAACTGATCAACATGATGATCAGAATGTCCAAGTAATAGAACTCAGGGCGTTGCTTGCCACTCGAATTATTCGAATTGCATCAGCCAACAAAAGCAATGGAACCACAATAAGTGCCAATCTGATTAGTTCTGCGCTGGGTACAAGGAACACAAGAAGAGCCAAAAGGAAAAAAGCTACCAGTCTTATCAACACGTTCATCATGATCAGGGCTGGAAGAGGCCCGATGCCCAGAAAAAGTTGCCCGGCATCTTAAAACTTACTCACAATATGCTGGAGGGCAAGAAAATGGAAAGTGCCATTTGGGAAAATTAATGGACTATAAAAGTACAAGCCAACTTTCCGGACACACTGTACAGTTTGCCAGGAAAAGCAATTGATCACAACATGTCAAGTTGTAGAGCATTTACTAAGTGTTTCGAGTTGGTCAGGAAAAGTAGCAGCTCACAGAATTGTTTCCAGTTGTGTCTAGAGCGTGTCTGGACTCAGTAGAAGATTATCCAGAAAGCATTATATTGTAATGTTAAAACAGATATTGTAATTTACTTGCGTTAATGTTTTTGTGAAAGATAAATGTTACATTTAAATTTTACATTATTCAAATTTAAAATTTTGTATTGAAATTTTGACGTTCTGCAAAACGCCTCCATTCATGTTCTACTGAAAATGTAACATAAATAAAATAATACAGGTTTCAGATGAGTCAATGACTGAATTTCATATTTCTGGGTGATCTATTGCTTTTACCCAAGAGATATCTTAAGCAAGAAATAACAGCGTATCTTCAACACCTGCATGTAGGGTTTTATTGTCTGCGTGTGTGTCTCTTTTGATGAGTCTCCTCTTCACATTTCTCTGTAATGCCGAGATGATCTTTGTATTGATCTCAGAAGACTCGTACAATGCTCTCTCCCCGCCTTTGATAACTATAATAGCGGCATTAGCTACTTCAGAACTAACGCTCGTGTCTCATAAAAGCCCCAAACATGTTTCTTTATTTTGTTTTATTATGCTCTCTAAGCGCAAGCGTTAATGTCTGTATATGTGTGTGATTACTGATTAAAGCGAAGCATGCAGACATTAAAGGTGCCATTCATCATAAATCGCTCTGTTTCGTGAATGCGCGACTGCGTGCTGTGGAGTAGCATTACCCATTTTAGCAGAACCCAGTAATGTGTCGCATTAGTGCTTAAATTACCACCTTTATCCGCACTTCACTTAGAGGCCGGCGGCTAATCAAGCTAAGATTGAAGACCACCTCTATTAAGTGTAGTTAATGCTTATTGGAAGTCTAGAGATGTGAGCCTGTGGGCTGGCCAGGTGATTGGTCTGTATATGTGATTGTATCAGCACTAAAATTAAACGCTTTCCAGAATAATTGGTTGTAATGCCCACTGGAGATACAGACGATTCCTTGAACGATTGGCATGCTGGAAAATCCAACTTAAAACATTGGAAGATGTTAGTTCTCTTTATATGGTTTGTAGCAGTGTTGGAATCCAGAATAAGGCTAACTCAAAGACCTGATACATGCCAGTGAACCTAAACAGAGAAAGTGTTGATTGCCAAGTTTATTTCAAACACAGAAACACTTTAAACATTGGTTTAGTATTATTTAAGAGCTATATCATTTTTGCAAATTCTCTATAATGGTCCATACCCAGCAACCAGTGAACGTTTTCATAATGTTGGCTACATTCTTTAAAAGTTCTCTTTTACATTTTATCCTTAAGTAGTTAGTGGAAAGTTACAGAGTTAAAGAAATTTTGAAAAACATTCCTATAGCCAAGCAATAACGTTAATACAACATCTAAAACAAAACGTTCCTAAAAGTTAATGTGTTTTGTTAACGGAAACGTTACGAAAACATTCTTACAACCTTCCGTTGGGTATCCGCTCCTGACCTGTGGCTGAGGTAATTATCATCTATTTTATCTTGAAAATAGGCTGCTGTCTAGACCAAGTCCAAATTTGTATGTTCTTATGACGTCAAGACCGCAAGATCAAGTCTCAGGTGGTTTCAAGCTGGTGAGAACCTGTCCGGGCTGGTAAACCATCTCTGCGATGCTGCTCAAAGCTGGTCGACCAGCAGAAACCAGACATCATGCTCCAAATATATTATGACCTGTTTTTTCCAGCAGAGATGTGAAAGCTACAAGCAACTCGTTCTGTTCGCCCTGACCAGACTTTTCACTCAAAGGTGAAACGTGCTTTGTAGCTACTGTAGACGCCTGTTTTTTTAAACGTGACAGTGAAATTGCTTTACTGAGGAACTAGAGCTACTATCATGTAAAAGTATGTGTCTGCTGGATGTGTTTAGAGGTGAGAGACAGTACGTGGGTGTATTTGTATGTGTAGATGCCATTGTGCTGTATTAGATTGTCTCACTTCAAGTCTTCTAGATCCCGTACACTGCTGATATGGATCAACGCTTTAGTATTCAGCCTGTAACAGCTCCGCTCAGCATGCCATCGCTGAAGAGAGAGAGAAAGAGAGAGAGAAATGAAAGAAAGTTAGAAAGCAATGGGAGAAGACAGAAGGATGGTGAAAAGACGGAACAGGGACATCATGTGAAAGACAAGACGAGAATAAAGGAGAATATAAAGCAATTAAAGGAACAAGGCAAAATAACCAGAACTGGGATGAAGAGAGAGAGAGAGAGAGAGAGTAATTTGTGAAAGTGTGCTGCTTGAATTGGCAGTATAATGATGGCGTTTGTAATTACCATACAGAAGATATAACCTTATCCCTGCATGCACCAACTTACTCACTCACATATTTGTTTTATGCATTGCATATGAACAAAGTAACACAAAATTACACTGCATTGTTGTACGTTGCCTGTCAGTCTGTTTCTCTCTCTCTCTTTGTTCTACATTTTGCTGTCACACAATCACACACTTTCAACCGTTCTCTCATTTCCAACTGTGACAGCCCTCTTGGTATTTGTTAACAGGTAACCTAGTCTCACAAAAACATTTTTATGTGTTTCTGTGTGTGTTTAATCTCTCAGGATTAAGAATTTGTGCCTTTAAAACAGCCAAATTAGACCTTTCTTTCTTATCAGTCATTAGTCTGTAAGTGTGTAAGTGTGTGTGTCCCCAAAAACCAACGCCCATTCATTCAAACAAGAATAAAAGACAGTGAATGAATGCGTTTCTGCCTGCGGGGGGCACTGTTGTCTCAGATATAGAATGCACAGACGGAACAGCCCAATGTATTGACACACATTCTCGTACACACACACACACACACACACACTCTCTGAATTGACGGTTTTCGGCCCAAGCCGTTGCAGCTGGCGCTAGAATGAAAGCAGTGAGGGCCCAGAGCCACGCTGAATTCATCTGATTACGGCTTCTGTTGCCAGACCTCTCTTCTTTTTCTCTTTCACACATTCTTTATGTCTGTCTGTGCTTATAGCATTCTCTCTGTCGGTCTTCTGTTTTGGTTTTGAAAGAATTTCTAACGCTAAAATGGAATTCCTGAGTGCTGGCAACCAAACCACACACACGTTTGAGTTTTTGTCTTATTTACTACAATAGAAGTAAATCCCGACCCAGACACATTTACTGAGACTTCTAAATAAAGACAACATACAACCATCTGTTGGTTTTATGTAAAGCTATTGTATGCAGTATTTGCTTTACATACAGGAACAGAATAGATGTCAATGATATGTCCTCATTAAAACTGTATTACAGTCAGGACATGCCATGCAGTAGCTTTTAGAAGATTTTACTGTATAGCGCATGATTTTTATGGACTGCCTTTGTAGAGCAGACCTCAGTCCTCATTTATTGTAACTGTATGTGGATCACCAAATGCAGTCCTTTAAAAAACTGGTGTTCCTGTAGCTCAACTGGTAGAGCATTGTATTAGCACCAAAGGTTGTGGGTTCGATCCCAGGGAATACAAGTACTGATAAAAATGTATACCTTGAATTCACTGTAAGTTGCTTTGGATAAAAGTGTCTGGTGAATGTGAAAAACACCTTTTGTGTTTTACCAAAGAAAGTCAAGTTGGTTTGTTTATGTTTGACACAAAATCTGTCTGTGTGAATTTGTATGTGTGCATTTGCAAGTAACACTTTTGTTATCATTTAAGGCCTGTTCACACCAAGGATTATAAAGATAACAGTAACTACAAAAAGAAAGAGTCCATACCACAATTCTGACATTACCAATACAGAGGAATGATATTATTGGGATCACTTACGAAACGTTTTCTTTTCTAGATAATGAATTAAGAATTATTGACAGCCAATCAAAATCCATTCCAATTTAAGTGTCGTGTGCATTTAAAATGGCAGACGACAACTGTCTCAACAGAGTGACAGCTACTCCCAACTTTTCTTGTCTTTGAAGGATTTCATGTGCCCAGAAGTGTGTTTTCATTCATTTCCTTATAACACATAACAGTCATCTACATCTATTTTTATGACTGTAAAACTGCAGCACAGAAGCCTAGAATAAACATAGTGCTATTGTCCATAGGTGTGGATGCTAATATAATTATCATGATATACATCTTTATAGTTCATGGTGTGAACAGACCTTTAGTCGACCTCTTGTTATTTTAAACCTGTATGATTTATATAAAAGGAGATTGTTTAATGAACATCTGGTTGGGTGGCAATGACAGTATGTTTTGTTTTCCTGTAATGCTCCCATAGTTAGCTTTAATTTTGTGTGTGTTTTTTTCTCTCATGCCAACAGCCAATCACACTTCCTCCTTTCTGCCTCCTCTCCGGATGCCCTGAGTCTCCGCCTCCTGTTCTGTCCCAACGGTCCAACAGCTGCTGGACACATGTCCCCTCTTCACCCAGACACCTGTCCATCTATTATCTCTCTTTCTCTCTCTCTTTCTTTCTCTCTCTTCCTGTCCAAGCCAGTGGAAATGAATGCATTGACATGAAAAGGTTCGGCCACCCTAATAAGCTGTCATCTTTTTTCCCAGAAGTCTCTGCTGTGGTGTTGTAGAGCCGTGGCGGTGTTTACCATCACTCTAATGACCACATGACAATACTCAGATGGACTGAGCATGTGATCACTTGTGATGAGGAACATTATTTTTGGACATGCAAATAACATCTTGTTACCGCGGTTACATTCCCGGTATTTGTCGACTCTGGCCGTTGTGGCAGCGACGGGTACATGTTTTAGCGCTTTGTCCCATTACTGACAAACACACCCGGTGATATGCTTCTATATTCTGACTTGTTATCAGCACATCACCACATTGTGCCGGGCTACACGCACGGCATTGTATAAAATAGTAATTCTAAATTGAAAGGCCGACACCCTGAGTCTTATTTTAAATGGTCATTATAGCATATCAATGTCTTGCCAGCTGTTGTCTGATTCTTTCGTTCTCCTATAAATGATGCAAATGTGATATCATTTCTGCCGTTATAGAAAAATATGGCATGTGTCTTCACTTGTGTGCCATTAGCCTGAAAGAGCTTCTCAAAACAAGATGTTTTCTGTGAGATATTATATCATATTAAGAGCTTCTCGTGTTTAGCAGCTTCTGACACAGGCGGTGAGAGAATAGCAAAGTGTTCAAGGTTGAACTGAGATCGCTCACATTCGCAATGTAGAATGGTTTCATTAACCACCCTGAAGATTCATATAGAATGTGTCACCCTGCATTAATTATTTATGAACGTTCTCAGAACGTTCTGCAAGCGGAATCAAGCGTTCGTCAGACTGCAGCGTTGTTTCTTTGGAAAAGCAGTTTTTCAGGCTGTAGATTAAATTTTATAGTCTCTCAAATGTTAGCTTGTGAATGTGAAGAAAAATCTGGCATCATTTCAGTCAACAGTAGTATGTGCAAATTTGCGGTCCTGATCTGAATCAGAACTCGAGTCCAATGGGACTCAACAAGATTTTATATTAAGATCAGTCTTCAAATTTAAAAGTACAGGTCAGGTTGGGTCAGAGAGACAAGTAACGGGCTTACTGCAATAATTCAGACTTCATTTGAAGGCTTTCAGTTTTTCTAGTGCAAAACTCTTGCATCCTTTTATCTGTTTGCATGCATAATGTTACAGTACAATATAAACAAAAAGTTCTGATAGAATAATTTAACAATTAGACCACCTTCCTTTCTCTGTACGTAATCTTTAAAAGCAGGTACATGTATTAAATTTAATGACACCACAGCAAAGAACTGCAGCTGCCTCTTTCAAATATTGCAAAGACAATATGAAAGAAATCTCTCAGTTGATCTGTATGGCCTCAAACTCTTGAATATATTTCACAGAGTCAGTGCCAAGTTTTCCTCTGGTACGGTTTATCTGACACAAGATCTGAGCAGTTCCAGTCAATGCTGTTGATTCATAAATGCCCTGGAGATGCCCGCATGATGGTGGTCACAATTTACTGCTAAATGTACCGTCAGTGGCACATTTATTGCACATTTCATTGTCTGCATCTGTGTTGTTGTGAATTTGACAAATAAAACGTTTTTTGTTTCAATATGTTTCAGGTTATTGAACTGTAGAGTCTCATCAAAGGCTGATACAATTTGTAGCTCTGTTTTTAAAACTTCCATAATCCTCCATAGAAAATGTTTGATTATCTTCACAAAGGGGTGAAGCGGGTGATCTTATTGGTCGGAATGTGGCGTACAGTTTGATTGGTTTAAATGTAATGCCGTGTCAGACCGCTGGCATCTGTTCCAGACAGGAACAGTGTCTTCTGAGTTCTAGCAGTAACTGACAGCCAGCAAAGAGACTTGAGCAAAAGTGTGACATAAGTGAATTCATGGAAGTTAACAACAAGTCAAATGATATTAAAACTGAAGTGACGTTAAAACTGCAATCCGTATCTTTTGCCTCTGCTTGAAACTAAAACTAAATTAAATAAATATAATTGCAGATTACTTTATATACTTTTCATTATGTATATTGAAGTTAAACTGACATTTCCCAGGCAAATCATTTTATTTATCAAGGTGGTTTTGTAGCTTCCTTTGACACAAGACCTGAGGTGGATCAGAGCTGGTATAATTGAGTCTTTTATTCAGCATTGCGTGTTCAGGCACAGAGCACTGCTAAAGCCACAGTCCTTAACTTTCTTTGGTTAAAAATGAGCAAACATCAGTTACTGAGCAAGTACATGACAAATCCGTGTTTAACATGATCTCCCTACCTTACTTCCATTTGCCACTGTAAGTTTATAATAATGATTTATAATTTGTGCTGTCAGGTCCAAATTTGTGCGCAATGTCCATCTGTAAACAAAAAGAAGATTTGAAGGTTACTATAGTGCAGGTTCGGGGACTGTAAATGGTGCAGCGTCTGTAGCTTGTTCTTAGAACAGTTGCAGTTTTATGTTCAAACAGAGATGGCGGTAGAGAGGCGAAGGTTTCAGATTGCAGCTTTAACTTAGCTGTGTAAGAGCAGATCAGAGAGCTAAATAACACTGTTGTTAGGGAAGCACATGTGCAATCTGCGGCTGGATTAAATTCAGCTTGATTGAAAGAAATGTGTGTTTGTAAACATAGTGATTGTCTCTCTCTCTCTCTGTCTTAAAGCAGGTAAAGGGCAGGTTGGATCTCTCTGTGGTGATAAGTCTTAGTGTTATGGTTACGTTTTGATTACATGTCCTATTCATCGTCTGATGTCACACTCTTCTGAGAACATCTACAGGGACTCTGGTGACCTTTTCTCCATCTGTTCTGATGTCTAATACAGTACTGATGCTTTCACCCGATCTGCCTAAAAATTTGCACATGAACACACAGAAGAAATTCATGTGCTGTTTCACAAACAGGTGCCTTTGCTCTCTGTCTCTCTAACTGTATGCACGAGGGACGGGCACGTCCCAAAACCCCAAAGTGACAACAATGATTGATTTTGAAAAACGTTTGTTATGTCATAATAATTCACACCAATAAGGATTCATACCACAAGACGCCGAAAACGTTAAAATGTTTTGCAACGGACGTCTAGCTGACGAACAAAATAAAAATAGCTTAGATATACCTCCACCCCCAAGTTCTCAAACCTAAATTTATTTTGAGTGAATCGATTGCCATTTTTGTTAAATCCAAGCAATATTTCTAACAGTTGTGAGTCATTTTTTTAAAGCAATAAATAATCCATTAAGGAGTTTGTTGTATCGAAACATACATGTCTCATCATTTCCTGGAGTCATAAAATTCATATTGTTTTCACGCGATGGCAAACACAGACAGACAGATGGTGGGTCTGTGTGTCTGTGCAGGTGATTATGACTGAGAATGTGTACATGTGCTTGAACGGGTGTGTGGCCACGTGCTTTCGCAGGCCGGATGCGAGGCTCAGTAATGGGCTGATAAATAAATGAGCCCTGCCGTGTTGTGTTAGGAAGAAGGTAATCACCAAGATCTGACAGTTCGGAACACAGCCTGAGGGTAAAATGCCTGGACACACACACACACACACACACAAACATGCACAGCTTATAACAAGTAGTTAGTGGAACATTTTTAAAAAAATAATTACAGAATTTTGAAAAAATGTAAAAAATGTTTACTAATCAATAAACTAATCACTACTGTTAATACATTGTCTAAAAAACTGGCCATTTTAAACATTCCTTGAACTTTAGTTTTGTTCCTTGAACTTTGAATTTTCAAAATGTTTTTTTTTTTTTTATTATTTAATGTTTAGGAAACATAAACATTATGGAAACATTCTGATTTTAGGTTGTAAAGCTGGTTTATCATTTTCTGAAGACACCTATAATTCCATCTCTCACTGAATGTCTCTAACAGCTCCGAGGGCATTTTTTTCAGCACCATAGTTCATCTGTCAATCACTCCCCCATCCAGGACTTCAAATTCCTGATATGTTTTTCATAATCACGTTTTGTCTACAGCCCCCTGCTGCTCTCAAGCCCACGGTAAAATTTTACATTACGCATTGTATTTTTAACAAAAACTGAAGGAAAAGAAACAAACTTTATTTCTCCACTTTGAAACTTCTCGAATACAAACTAAAATAAAACATATGCCTTCTGTGAACCTTCAAACAGCAGACAGCTGCTAGCAATTTAAATACAAATTCACACAAATGGGATTTGAATTTTTCTAGGAAAGAAGAGAGAGAGAGAGAGAGAGAGAGAGAGAGAGAGAGAGTGTGTTTTCTATTCTTTAATAGGAAGGCAGAAGGTGACGGACCCGCCAGGCGCTGTGCAGTGTTCATACCAGGGAAATTATGGCAGCTTTAAGGTTCAGCCCTAGCAACAGCATCGCGCTTCTTTAAATAAACTCCTAACACGGTGTCTACACTGTCAGTGAGGAGTACATAACAAAACCATATACTATGTTTGCAATGTAGACGGCTTGGATGGTAAAATGAGAATGTAGATTTTTGGTTGCTTCTTGCTGTTAACAGTGGCTGAGTAGTGTTGCATACTTCTGCTATGCATTTAAAGTACTGTATATACCTGGCTTATCATGAGACAAATTCCGTCTCAACTGAATGCAATGATTGGACGAACATTTTATGGTCCTGCGCTAGTCTATGCATCTACACACCCCACGTTGTGTAGTGGATTCCAGCCATTATATGAATTTCCTTGCTGGTTCAGAGTGGCTTATGGTGGTTATTACTGCTAAAGCTGGTTTACAAGTAAAGTCTTACTATTAAAAAAAAAGTTCACCCAAACATTTGAGAGGCTAATTGTATTTAGGTAAATAAAATTATTAGTGACATTTTTGGCACAGAAATGACAATATTTTAATTCTTCACATTTTATAAGCACTGTTGTAGCTTTGGCCTTGCATTCCTTACCGATGTACTACTGAGAAAGTCAATAAAGTGTGACCTCGAATTCCTCATCATCTGTGTCGCAAGGGGTTGTGGGTAATATTAGCCGAATAAGCTGGCACATATGCACAATGACTGCGGCTGCATTAATCCTAATCTTGCATGCTATTTAGGTTGGACGGCGTGTGAATTGAAACGTAGCCACGGTGTAATTCTGACAGCACGACCGAACACCTGTGAACTCCAACCTCAGACTTGATTACTATTTCAGCTCCGGCTCAGAAAACTCTTTTTCCCGGTCCGCGTTTCTTTCTTTCTTTCAAAGCCCTGATAAATTAAAACAACTCCACCTTCGCTAACGCGCTATGCAGGAAATTGTCTTTCCGTTGGCTTCTGTTGAGGGACCAAGCGTGCAGTCGTATCCTCAGGCTGACCCGCGCGCAGGTTGAAGCATGCCGCGCGCATATTGTTTCTCTATTTACTCTCTCTCTCACCGTCTCTCTATTTCTCCAGTGAATATTAAGGCGGCAGATGCGAGGATGGATGGATGGATGAGACGGATGAGTGTGTCAGAGTGAGGGATGAGTGGAGGAATGGATGCTGATGGCACTGATGAGAAAATTAGATGGAGAAATGAAGGGATGAGGTTCAGAAGAGGGCAAGGTAGAACATCCGTTCATAAACACACACATATATGTATATATATGTGTATTGTGTGTATTATGTATACACAGTATCTCTGTGTGTGTGTGTGTGTGTGTGTGTTCGCACTATATATACACTATATGTTGGTATATGTATAATATATATGTGTTTAATAGCTGTGTATAATAACAATATAAGTCTATGTAATGTCCCCATTTGGAGTGTGTGTGTGTTTTGGGGGGTGTTTGATGGTGTTTATGTCCTTTTCATAAGGCATTAAAATTCTCATTACACCATTAGCGATCAGTCGTTGCGCGACATGCATCATGAAAGGGTGAAATTGACAATAAATTCATAATTCATGGAGGACACGTCTGCGCTCGGGTCCCGACAAGATTATGTTCCTCAGATGATAGGACACACATTCTTTCTCAATCTCTTCCTGTCTGTCTTGCTGCTTCACTCTTAAGAGTAAATGCAGCAGTTAAAAGAGTTTTACAGACAGCTGCCATAGAACCTTTTAATGATCATTTAAACATTTTAAGTTTGTCTTTAGAAAAACATCATATATGGAGTTCTGCTGCAGTGCGTTTTAATGAGGTTTGCTTTGAGACCTATTTCTATTGGTCATCAAATGGTGCACAAATACAGTAAAATAATTGTTTAATATACAAAAGTGAACATAAATATCCTTATAATCAAATATTAAAAAGTAGCATTGTTTTTTTGAGGATGAGCACATATCATGCAGACATGCACATGTTGGGATGTGTAGCCTGGCTAATTTTACCAAATAACAGTTTTATCAACTAAATACAGTTGAAATTAATACTTTTACACTAACAGCAAAACATGGAAAATGTTTTTGTCTTTCAGTAGCATTTAAGCCAATTTACTTTTCCATTCTATACATGATTACATGGTTAGTTGCCTTTTATTCTTGGCATTTAGCGTTGTTTTTATCCTGCTGTCTAAATGCATAATCAAAACTGACGCAACAAGTTCACAACCCACTAGATATGTTATTCTAATGAGCTTGTAATATAACATCTAAACCTTTATTAACCTTCATAGAACCATATAGCTCAAAAATCTTAAAGCATAAAATAGATTTGAAAAGAATAGCTGAACATAAGAGGGTTGTATCGTGACTTATGTGTTGGCCTCCATTATTGCTGCGAGTTTGGTGCCGTTTATCTAAACAATGGTCATTATTTTGGCAATTCCGCTAATGGAAGAGAAATTAAAACTTTTTTAACGAGGAAAATATTGCGGGATGCACCTTTAAAAAAGATCAAAATCGACAGGGTGTTCAGAAAAGATCTGTAGGTCGTAAACGATCTCATCACTTTCAAAGCAGGTGTGGAAATGCCCAGTGTGCTAATGAGCTGACCAAGTGCAGGGGTTTGAAGAGGGCTAATGTTGACAGGAATATATGAGCTAACGCTAGCGCTGGACTTCAGCAAAATGAAACAGTGCATTAATGACTCTAAACTATTAGGCCGTTTAAAAGGCCTTTTGTTATTAATTGGAATATTTTCAGGTGATGTTTCTCGAGGTGTAAACAAAGACGAGACTTTCAGCTGTGTTTTTATTTTCTTGATATTTAGTGTGCATAGTTATTAAAAGCACTGATGGAGTGTAAAGCCTGTCGCATACCGTGTAACATCTTTAATTTAAATATGATTTATATTGTAGCCTTAAGTGTGTACGTGTGTTTAAAAGCCCTGGATATTGATTCAGAATTAGAATGTATGGAGAAGCAAGAGTTTATCTCAGGTATTCTGTCTTTTCTCCTGTGTGTCTATATGGCTTGTCAAAGATGTTTCCAGCGCTTGACAGCCTTCTGTGCATACGATATGAGATAAAAAATTGAAGAGCGTGAATGAGATGAGGATGTATGTAACTGAACATCAGATAAAGACCTGTGGGTTGAGCGATAAGCAGAGATCTGTTTTGCAGTGTTCAACATTTGCAACATTTTAGCCAATGATAAACATCAATTAATTAAAATATTGCTGAAAAAAAGGGACCATTTTATAATATCCATAATAAAAAACTAACTTATCAGATATTTGGTGCAAAAGATTAAAACAAATACTATTTTGTTTGTGCCCTTTTTTAATTAAAAAAAAGGTTCTTTGGTTTTAGCTGAATGTTTGTTTGGGGTTCAGGATGTAGACCTCCATAACATACTAAAGACCCTAAATTACTTATTATTAAATTTGTAATTTTGATTTTTAAGTCAAGTTTGTTTCTTATCACCCTTTATCTCTTTTCTGTATGATATGCATTTTTGAATAACTCTTTGCCAACATTGCACAATTGTTCTAGAAACAATATTTTAACATTTATAGGCTATTTGCTGACTAATTTAAACCAGTGTATTGTGTCAGACCAATATATTGTTCACCTAGTCTGGCACTAAGGAAAAATGTACCAATGACATCGCTGTAGGACATGAAGTTTACTTTATTACTTGGTTATTTTGTTTTTTATTTTATTTTGTGTTAAGTTTTAGCCTGCTGGAAAGGCCGTGTTTGACTGTCTGGGACTTATGTAATGCAGTTGTTTACATAACATGATATTGATCTCAGTCTAATAGCTTTGGATGTCACGCTATGGTGCTTCTTAGAACATCTACATCACATTGACTAGCAGATGAGATGAGATCCACAGGAAGAAAATGTCTAGATTTACTTCAGTAACCATTGTGTGTTATATACACATGTGGTGGATACTTGAGCCACACTTAAAATGCGTAAATGTTATTGCATTTTATATATGAGAAATGCGTAAAAAAGCTGCAATCTGTAACTTTTTGTTAAAAATGAACAACAATCAGTTGTTCAACAACAATCAATAATAATTATTTATAATTTGAACTGTCGGGTCATATTTCCTGGGAAATGTCAGTTTGGCTTTATTTGTTTTGTACATGTATAAAAAGTGACCTGTGTACGTAAGTAAAGTAACCTGAAATTTGCGTAAAGTATATTGCAATTTTATGTTTCAAACAGAGGTGGCAATAGAGAGGCAAATGTTATGATTTGCAGCTTTAAAATCTAGTGTGAGATCCTAAAAATTGCAAAATACCCCTTTGCTTTCAGTTTAACCCGTGTTACTAACAGAACACTTTGTGAAAAAATCTTTATCAAAATTGGGCTTCTGTGATATAATCGTCTACTTTATTTGATGAAATGACAGTCGTACATTTTTTATGTATGGCTTAAGTGTCCAAATTCTCACTGAAGCTATGCATGTGTTAAAATAATAAAATGTGCAAAATTCATTTTCAGTATTTATATTCATCAGAAGTCATCAGTCATGTTTGATTTAGTGAAGGTTTGATCGATGCTCTACTTTTAACAGAATAGAATTTGGCATTCATATACGATTATTCACTTTCTCTCATGAAGTCATAATTCACAACTTAACACGCTTGAGGATTTCCACAGGAAACTGAGATTACATCACAACTGCAGACCACTGAAGCCATTACATATCAAGACGTGGGTTGGGGAAAGTCTTTGACTGTGTGTGTGTGAGGGGTTATTAATTGGTAGGAGTGTAATGGCTGTTCAGTGTCTAAGAGCTCAATACTCATTTACTCCCAATTAATCAGAACAGGACCTGAGAGACGGCTGGGCAAACTGACACATACACACTGGTTGAAAGATAAATGCATAGACATACACAGCCACCTGCCCCTGAAGAGGCTCACGGCCCCCTGACTGCCAGTCCAGGCTCACTGGCAAGCTCTCAGGCTCTCTTCAGTTAGGGAGAGCATTAGGAGCTGATTAAGATGTGTGGCGTTAATGGAAATCAATTCTACCCAAAAGGAGGGAGTGTGTGTAAACAGAAAACAGAAGGCATGCGCATTCTGCGCAGTCAATAAGAGCAAGTAAACTTTAGACTTTCCTTCTTATACTTTTTAGCTCTTTAACGCGCTTTAACTTTCTCTGTTTTCACCCTCGTGTCTGTGTTTTCATAGTTCATCTTTGATTTGCTCTTCTTTTTTCTGTCTTGCTGTAAGTGAATTTCTGTTGAATCTCTGCATTCCAGAGTTCAGGGTGATATTATGAGCCTTTATCACATGCTGAGGTCATTTTTATGTTTGTGGGCCTCTGCAAATGATGATGTTGTTAAAGTTAAAGGATCCCTTAGGAACAAAGACATTTATAACGTGATCTACTTAATATCCCAGTTGTTTCTCAAAGACGCCAGTAAGGTCAAACAGAGAGATCAAGCTTTTGCAAAGTCTCTTCCCACAGGGAACATTCTCAGAACATTGGCTAATATTCTCTGAAAGTTATCAAAAAAGTTATTGCAGTAACGTTAGTAGAAAAATGTTCTAACACATTAAAAATAAGTTAATGGAAGTGTTACGGAAACATTCTTACAACCTAAAATTGTTAGCTGGTATGATGTTTCTCAATCTCACATGCGTTTGTGGAGTTTTCATTAATTTTCCAGACTGCGCTCAGATCAACAGTTGTCATATTTTTGTCTTTTTTTAGTTCTTCCTTATTTTTTCTTTTATTTCCCTTTTTTTCTTTATCTTAGATTTTTTGCAGAAAAATCAATACTTCAATACAAAGTCGATACTTTAAGTACTGCATTAAGTCCACTGAGTGTAAACCAGCAACTTCAGAGCAATAAAACTTTCCCCTGGGGAAAAAAAAAACTTAATTTACACTATCACAAGCTTCTAAACCCGTGTTACTTCTGTGGAACCCAATAAAATATGTTGGAGAATGTTTAGAATATTAGACCATTGGATGAACAAAGGGATTGAGATGCATTAAGATGCTTCAGTCACTTATTGGTTAATTTGGTGTGATATTATTGGCTAGTGAATTGGGCAGAAATCGAAGCTGCAGGTGTTAGGAAATAGGACGATGTTCTGCATGAATTTACCAGCTGGGCTGGAAGAGGAAGGAGTTCGGGTGAGCTGGTTTACTCTCCTTTTACAAAAAAACTAGGAAAGGGAATTTAGAGAAGGTTTGTTGACAGATAGATGGAACTACCTTCTTCCAAAGGCGTCATACGGAGGAAAGATTATAATCATTAACAACCTAGTGACATCTGCTCTCTGTGGCATCAGCTGGCTTGTTTGGGTCTCTATTCTGGGCTGTTGGCAAAGTTACAATCTATTATCCTTTGCTTCTTCTGGAGCCAGTTTTATTTGGTGCCTCTGGGTATATTCTCTGTCTTACAAAGAATAAGTGAGAGGGAAGGTATTGGTGCAACTAGCAAATAAGGGTTCAACATTTCTTATTAACAACTAGTCAGTAAAAGTCAAACAAAATTTTGAGGTTCATTAAGTCAACATAGTCCTGGTCAACAGGAAACATTCTCAGAACATTGTTTTAAACATTCCTAGAAAATTCAAATTAACATTTTAAATGGTTTTGTTTGGGAAACATTCTTGCAACCTAACATTTGCTTGGTTCAGAGATACTTAGTTGCAAGTAAATTATATCCTTGAGAACACCGGTATGTTTTTTTTCAGCCATATAAAAAGCACCATCGTGGTTGTTCCTTTATAGGTGGGTTGTTCTTGGTCAGAATAAGCATCAAAGTGGACCAGATGTTATGCTGAGAGTCAGAAATCCAACACCATATCGTGGGTGGGGCTAAATTAGGTAATACATGAGCAATGACCAAAAACGTGGGATCGTTGTCAGCGTGACAGGTCAGAAGAGTTATGGACCTTCTGAAACAACAAATGACTGTAGAGGAAAAACATTACTTAAAGACTGTTGTGGTGGGACAGCTTTGGAGGGTGTTGTATAAATCACCATTAACAAAAAGGTCAGGTGAGCTTCAGCTGAGGATTTTGCATGGTGGAGTTGTTTTTAATGCATTTGTTTCTGTCATTAATCTCAATGTAGGCAATGCAGGAGAATACAGGACCACAGGTGTTGCTTCAGTTTAACAGGTTGGTTAGGAGCCAAAACTGGTTTCTTCAAAGACACCAAAGACTGTGATAGTTTGTTATAGCAGATGTGTTAGTTAACAGTAAGGGGAAGAAAAGTAATATTTTCACTTGTGCTAAGTGTTGAATATATCTGTAAATATATTATAGAATGTAATAATTTTATCTGATTGGAATAAATTTTTATCAGAATGTAACGTCATTCTATTTTATGCTGATTGTATTGGGTTATTTTATTATTGTCCACCTGATTGTATAGCAGTAAAATTGGTTTTAAAAGTCAGACTGTCTGTTTGTGCCTCATTAACCTAATATTGTGTGTGTGTGTGTGTATGTGTATGTGTGTGTGTGTTCTCACAATATCCCACAATACCATTGTTATCACTTTCTCCCATTGTGTGTATTTGTGGGAGCAAATGTCATCGATTTCCCAACCAACTCAGGAAGCTTCTTAATAGCTGCATTCTCTCGCTGGTGAGAAATGGCAATCTCAAAACAGTTTGAGGTTCAGCTTCGATCCATAAACAGTCTCAGAGAGTCAAATCTCTCTCCTGTAAGGTTTTCGCTCCGTCAATCAATCAATTCGAGAAGTCGCGGTAATGAAGCGTTATTGTCACAACGGGAGCCGGATTCAATACCGTCCACCGAGATCTGACGCTAGCACGCTAACTGCTGTCGATAGCTTAATTACATGCATTAGCTCTTTCTCTTACACCCACCAAAGAGTGCATTAGCCTCTTTTTATTCTCGCCAAGAAAGTGAATCATCAATAAATGCTCTCACAGGTTGGACACGCTCACGTTGGCTGAAGATACACCCTGGAGTGAAGTGAGGACAGGAGCTGAATGCACTGTTGTAGGATTTCAGATACTTCCTGTGTAGGTGAGCACTTCCTGTGGCCATGGGCTTTTTATCCTAAAAGAATGAGCAAAGAAGAGTTCTTGGAAAACTGCTGTTTTTAATGTTTCCTCTACATTCCCAGCTTACAGTTTTAACTTTTAAGAACATTTCCCTAACATTTCTATTACGTAACACAAATGTTAAAATATTTTTTTGAATGTTCTAGGAATTTTAAAACTGTCCAGTTTTTTTGGTTGTTGTATTGCTTGGTTATAAGAATTATTATTCAAACAATTTTTAATTCTGTAACATTTTTAAAATATTTTTGATAACTTTTAGAGAACATTCTGAGAATGTTCCTTGTTAGCTGGGGTACCAGTGGCTGTCCTGTATTGGTGAAAAATCCTGTTGTTGGGAAGAGATCTGGAGATTTGAAGGAGAATACGAAGCAGGGATTAATGGTACAGTAGCTAGTTTTCCTTGCTCAACTGTAATATTAATTATATTAGAATGTTTTACATTTAAACCCCAGTGCTCCTAAGAACTAATTCCATCAAATTTAAATCTGTGCTATTTCCAGGGTTAAACGTTATTTCATTTACATTTGACATCCTCCCAAAGGAATAAAAGCAATATGTTTCATTTATCCTGGGCCTTGAGATGGGATACAGATCGTGAGAGCTGAGTCCTTCTCGAGGTATGTGAGATGACTTACCCATGTCAATGAAAATACAAGAGGTTACATATAAGCCACATCATCTAAATAAAAAAATGCAATATTTTACATTTACATTTAAATTTATTCATTTTGCAGACACTTTTATCCAAAGTGACTTACAAAGAGAGAAAGAGCATTAAACATTTTGTCCTAAGAACCAACAAGCCAAGTCTACAAAGCTTCATTTACAAGTGGGAATCGCATTGTAAATGTAGCTTTGTAGACTTGCCTTGTTGGTATTCATATCTGCAGCTTCAAACTAAAAACCAATGGATGAACATCTACACAAGAATAGTCCTCCACATAAACAAAAAATATGCCATTTATTTAACTTCATGTCCATCTAAACCTGCATGACTTTTTTAGAACACAAAGTAATTTTTTCTTTCATACAGGAACAATGAAAGGGGTTCTGAAAGTTCTGAAGTTCTGAAAGGACTTCCTCTTCATTTAAAATCTTCTGCATCTTCACTCCCATCCACATCCGCTGTTGTCTGTATTAAACACAGGGTGGGCAATTTTCTCCATTTTTTGTTATGCTAGTTTTTGTCTTTTCACATCCTGATAGTGATATAAATATATTTATATATACATGTATCTTCAGTGGAAGGCGCAGGACCATAAAATGATCCAATCATTGCATTTGGTCCGAATTACTCAGAAGGGGCGATGGGATCTTATTCTTCAAGCTAGCTTGCTATTGCTACCTTAAAGATCATTTAAATTAAAAAAGGTGTAGTTGCACCTGGTCGTGGATTACGTCAATGCCTAAATTAAACTGTCAGTGGCGCTTGTCGTCGTAGCCGCTGTAGACCGGCCTTAAACTGTGTCCTGGGAAGCAGCTCTCCACATAAGCAGAAGAAATGTCTTCTGTTACTGCCTTCTCATGCTTGTTATTGATCCAGCTAATTGAATTGAACTGCAGATTGTCAGGGGACAACAGCTCTCTCTCTTTTAATTGGTCTTGTGCCTTCCAGGCCATGATGTGTCCATTTAACATCAACTGCTTGTGGAAAACTGAGAGGCTATATGTTTATATTAACAAGTACTTGATGTGATAGACATGAGTGTAAAACCGTCTGACGCTGACGGCTGTAGTGTGACGTGAGAAATATCTAGGAAAGTTTTCACACTAGGGCTTTTGGTTTATAGTGAATTTGTTTGATGAATCAGAATTTGGTTCATTTAGATTCATTTTGGCTGGGACTGATTTTTACATGTTCATTTTTGGTAGTAAAATTAAAAGGATAAACACAAGTAAAACTGTAAAGTGAAGAACACAATGTGTTTACGGAGAACTTTTTGGACGCAAAGTGTGATTAAACACACCAGTCAAAGTGTGTTCCTGACTAACGTTTAGAAAGCCGTGTTAAGACACAGGGATTCTATTAAACAGACTGTTGAAGCACAACCTCTGCTGAGTGGACTTCTTTACTTACACACACACTTACAGTGAGATGACAAATAGTGGTACATTAGTGGGTGATATCAGAACAAGTGTGCTGGGTGTAGGATTGCCAGGGCCTTTGGAATTGACAACACATCCGATGCTGACATTACTAGTTACAGTTGCTAAGATGCAATCGTGCTATTGCACATTTAGAATAAGCTGATAAGAATATATTACCAGAGTTTCATAATGCATTATTAGGGATGTTGTGTTTTCCTTTTGTTAAAAAGTGACTAAATTCATAATGGAATATGTGAATAATTGATCAAACAGGTAATTAAATAAACACCAAATAAAAAGTAAAAAGCTGTGGACTGTGTTTAAAATAGAACTAAGGTTTAGGTGGGTAAGGCTGTAAGAAGTTTGTCTGGCCATTTGTGAGAGCAAATAAGAGTGTGGCCCTACTAAATATACATATATACATATATAAACACTATTGTTGTTGTGACAGCACTCGGTACTTGTTCTGCTTTCACATGTATTGCAGTGGCCTTAGAAATCGCATGGTTTATTTTTAGACTTGATGCATTTTTCATAATGTACTTTTATTGTTTTCTGTAGTGTGTGTGTGTGTTTGTATGCACACAGGTTTGTGTGTGTATGTTTGTATTCACACAGGTGCATGTGTTGTTTTGATCAGGTTGTAGGGTGATGTTACTGATGGCAATTGTAGGTGGTGTGTGTCTATTGTTGTATGAAAATGTATTTTCTATACAGAACTTACCCCCCAACTTTCTACATTTTTACAATGTATTCAAACGAATATACATTTATATAAACGAGGACGTCCCCAAAAGGAGGTGTTTCTCAGATGTGTTATGGTTTGATAACTTTTGGGTACAAATTTGTCCTCAATATATGGATAAGTAACCCCCCAAACACACACACACACACAGTCCACGTTTGTGTGTTTCCACATGAGTTGACTGTAATCCTAACTAATACTCACAATTTTCTATTAATTGCGTATACACAAACATCCTTGAGTGCGATTACACAAACCCACACACATTTAGTTGAGGTTACATAATTATCCTCAGCACTGTTTATTCTCCGTGAGCCAGTGTGCAGAGTTATTAAAAGGTCTATTGCACCTGCAAACACTGCAGGCTCTTACTCAACGCTCTCTGATCAATTAAGCTGTATTATTCATCGCTTTGCAATTTGGACCTGGTGTGTGTTAGTGAAAGAGAGGGAGAGAGCACAGGGAGGTATTGACATTATAACCTATTATATTTCTATCACTTTTGTAGTCTTTAAAGGCCAGGTGTCCTTCGCAATGATTAGCAAAGGTGTGATATAAAGTACAAACCGTTTGGCACAAATGAATGTGCATTTGCCTGTGGAGAGATTTTTACAAAGGCTATAAAATTTAGCAAAGGCTCTGTTTTGCTGTCCTTTCTCCTGACCCTTCGCACAGACAGTTTTGAACTGAAACAGCTTGTGGTCGGCTGGACTCGTGGTCAAGAGCACTTTGCTTTGGATGTGAACAGTGTTTTCGGGTAGAAACAGCTCAAAGTCACAACCTTTTAATCTTGATGGTTGTTTTAATCTTGATGAAATATTTTTTCTATTAATAATTCCAAAATCACATAACTCATGTTTAAATGAAAATATGTAATAATAGCTTTAATTCATATTTTGAATTAGGCTGTTGATGCGCTTTTGTCCGTTATTTGTCTGGGAGGAAATAAAAGCACAATCTTTGAAGATGAAGTTTGTAATTTCTGCCCCACTTGCGTTACCAAACGGAATTCAAACAGATTTCCAACACTCAAAATGAAACACTTTCCTGGTCTTCCATTGCTCAGCCAAACAGATAAGCCCCGCCCCAAACTCACACCATTGGTTGAGACGGTACCGCTATGTCTGCCTTGTCAGGATGCTCAAACAAAGTGTTTTGAAAACGCACAGAGAAACTGCATTTACACTTTTCGGGGATATCAACCTAAAAATGTTATAGCTGACTCTTAATGTGAAACTGTAAAAGGAAGTATTTCAATGTTGAAAATTAAATTAAATTTAACCAATAAATTGCATTTGACTAAAGTATTTTTACCACTCTAGCGAACAAGTTTAACATAATGAAAATGCTTTAGAAAGCGATGTGTGAGGGTCTGGTGGGGGTCCAGGTGCTGCTGTCTTCCTTCACTATTCATTTACAGGAACAACTTGACTTTGTATAAATATATACATCTCAAGACCAGAGGACATGATATAACAAGTTCAAAAAGCAGCGTGTTCTCACCCATGGGAGGCACTTAAATTGGTTCAGTTTGCATGCGTGCTGTGGGTTAAAGTTCACACATATCTTTCCATATGCTTTCTTGTGCACATCTACAGCTGTTTACCAATCACACGCATTTGCACACCCACAAGCACACTCATACGAACAGAGAGGGGTCGCTTACTGATGCACTCTGACGGTCATGCCGTCTCCATGGCGATTACAGGGGTCACCAGGTTAACCATTCCTGAGAGATTAATCTAGAAGGTCAAAGTCAGGATTAACCCCAGCGGCTACAAACAGAATGAAGATTATCTGTTCAATAACATGTTCTGGTCTTAATGTTCTCACACGCTGTCAGCGTTAAACACACTTTCACCCGATTTTATAAAACACCAAATACTTGATACTTGAGATTTTCATCTGCACTACTGTCCTTTTCTTAGTAATAGAACGTTTGACCACAAATTGCATTAAAATTCACCTTGAAAATGTGACTTTAGAAATATTTATGTCATTTATGTTTTTAGGGGAAATGTTAAAACTGATTTTTTATGAGAGTTCTTTTGATTATTTCAGGTTTTGAAATGTTACAATAATGAAACCAGCATGACTGGTGCTTTAAAAAAGCTGATTGATATATATATTTTTTATGATGTTACTGTATTTAATTGTTATTGCTGTGGGACCCCAAAGGCACTAATACTAATATTATTGGATTAGACAACAAATTTGATTTTTGACATTTAACACTTTTGTCCAAAGCAACTCACAGTGTGTTCAGGTTTTATATTTTAATTTATTTATATTTTAGTGCCAGCTGAGCTACAGGTACTGATGTCAGACACATTGAGTGAACTTTAGAAGGACTGACTTCATGCATTGCTAAAAGTGACCTTGTAATCAGTTGGTTAAAAATAACTGAAAAAATGAGAAAGCATAGTTAGCTCTGAGTAAAGATCTGGCAACATCTGTTTGCATTTGGGGGGCATTTACCTGGGCAGTCTGTTTTTTCCCTCCTAAATCAGCCTTTCTGTTTCATTAGGTTGGTAGTTTTTCATGACTGCCCCCCTCATGCCCTTTCTAATCTGTTTTTTAGACGCATGCAAGCGCGCACACACACACACACACACACACACACACACACACCTTGAACCAAAAAATGATTGCTGCAGTCATAAAACTAGAGGTGCACAAAAAATATGCATTAAGTTAGAGGTACTAAATCACCTTGTTCTCTTGCATGTACAAGCATATGCATGTAACTAGACATCAATATGCTATCCTGGTGAGTTTGCTCTCCAGTGCGCCTTGGCAAAGTGGTACGAATGGTACCTGACAAACCAGAATTAGGATTCTGGTAGGAGAGAGAGAAACGGCTGGGAAAATGAGGGACGAAATGAACGGAGATGAGAATGTGAAGTGGATTTATCATCAGAGATGTGAATTGCATGAGAAAAAATGAGGGAGAGGGAGAAAAACGAGGGCGAGAGAGCTTGTAAGCCATCGACAGGAGGAGATAAACAGCAGAACTCGCAACAGAGAGACATAAAAGAGATATGGCACAAATAAAACAAAGAAAAGAGGGAAGACCCATGGACGTGAAACGAAAGACAAATAAATGGTGGACCCACGCCTGTGGTGGTGCCATGTGTTTTCGTGTGTGTGTGTGTGTGTGTGTGCGCGCTAGTGTGTGTAAAAGATGTCAGTAGCTGCTCGTTCAGACTGATTAATGCACTCACACACGCTGCAGGTAAATGATGGACTTGAGTGCTCCCCCCACCATATGAATGCACGCGTGCACACACACACACACACACACACACACACACTCCAGCTAAATGATGGAATGAAACGCTCCACCTTGCACTGTCACACATCACGGAGCCCTGCAAATTACCTGACTCCCAAACTCGGAAAGACAGACAGAGGGAACGGCAGACAAAGAAAAGGAAGCCGGGGGGAGGGTCACTGTGTTAATAGCGAAATAATTTCTTTTGCTTAGTGATTACAGTGAGATAATGTGTCTGAAATTAACATTCAGGTAAGAAGCATGCGGCCCCTATTTGCATGTCTAATGTAAGAGCTGAGAGTGAGCATAAGTGATGATGTCAACGAGTCCTTACAGTATCCTGCCATCTGTTTATGAAATAAAGCAAATTTGTGTCTTTTTCAGTGTTAAACTAAATTCTCATATCTCAGTTTAGTGGGAAGACATTTATAGGTTGATGTACCAAAAAAATTGAAATTTTGTTTTCTTTTAAGTGATTTAACATGTCTGGTTTTAGGGAGTTTTAGGGAGGGGTTACCTGTAATATCATCAAAGACTTAGTGGGGCAGTATGCACGACCAAAATACTGTAAATGGAATAATAATTAGATCAATGAACATTTAAATAAACCAGTAATTAAATATCTGCATTCATATTGTAACGATACTCAATGAAAGCAGCTTTTATTATTCAAAACATTTCATATCCACTTTGACAAAACCAATATTAAAAATCAGGCTTGCGTCCAGTAAGTGTCATTTTTGGAAATGTTTGCCTGTTCCGATTAATAGGTTTACATTTATGCATTTGGCAGATGTTTTAGCAACTTACAGTACATTCAAGTTACATAGTTCATCAGTTTATGTATTCTTTGGGAATCGAACCCACAACCGTTGCGCTGCTAACGCAATGCATTGAACTACACAGGAACACCTAGTTTAGTTTGTGTGTTATAATAAAATTAAAGATCTGAATTAGATATTATGTGGATATTATGACATTTTTTAAAGAATAATTTCTTTGTTTTTTAAAAATAACACAAAGTAAATGGGACAGTTTAATTATTGGTTTATCGGCTTAATTATTGATAAAAGAATTTGGTGGTCTTCCATAGGACAGATGGGGTGGGAAGAAATCACACACTGAACCTCAAACTGTAGACTCAACCAATGCATCATAAATAAATAATTAGAAAGTAATTAGAAGTAGAAAACGAGGTAAAAAGAACATTAAAAAAGCAGAAAGGAGACATGCTCACAGCGAAATGTATTTTTCTGTAATCTATTCTACTTGCTAAAGAGAGACAGACTCTTCCATTCCTGGTATGCTAATTATACAGTTTTTGTGATTTCATACTGAAATGCTGCCAACAGTGATAAAATTATGGTAATAATATAACAAAGACTAACGAAACAAACAAAATGTTCTCCCTTTCAACCCCTTCAGCAAACCTAGCCCACTAATTTGGATACACACAAGAAAATGGTTTTTCTGACTGTGTGCATGTTTGCTTGTCTTTTTGTTGGAAAATTACAGAAAATTATGCACATCCGACCCAAACGGGCTACAGGTTCAGGAAATAGTCATGTAAGTTCGATTTTAAGCGTGAATACAGCGAATTACGTTTCCAACAGCTAATGGTCCCGTGTTGCAGCAAAAGTTGAATTCTTCTCAACTTTTTGGTGGCATGACTGTCACTTTTGTAGACTATTGCATATTCGTATTCTGTCCTGGCAATGCATCTAATTTACTGAGATCAGCAACATTATTAGAATTGGATTTCAACAGGTTGATGTTAAATCAGAATCAATTTTATTGCCAAGTACCATGAGTTTACATACAAAGAAATTTGCCTTGGTGTACTTAACAGATAAGCAGTAAAATAAAATAGTAAAAAAGATAGTAAAAGATAATAAAAAACTAAAAGTATTCTTAGGAATGTTAATAAAGCTGTGTAAACTCTTAATCGTGTTGTTAGCTTAGCATGTTACTAAGCTAATGACATGACACACTGTGAAACATAATACACTGCACATACACATTTTAACTAAAATAGTCCATTTTCATTACACCTTAGTTATAATTATTTTGATCTGGGATTTCTTTTTATGCCAACAATATATTTCTGCCTTTTAATTTGGGCAAAAATGTAGATTTTTATGAATGCATTGGATTGTAGCTTATTTGATGTTGGAACAGAGTTTTATTGTTTAAGTTTTTTTCCACACAGATACATTCACAAAGTATAAAACCTGTCCTTCTAATAATCTAACCAAGACCGTAAATTTATTTAAAGTATAGTGATTTATATCGCTCCAAACACACTAGAATATCCAGTTTTGAGGGTCATTTGAGGTGTTCAATACACATATGTCATAGGTGTGCCATGTGACTTAGTTCATCCCAAGGGCTGGTTCATCCAAAAATAACAATTCTTCCATCATTTACACACCCTCATGTCATTCCAAACCTGTATGACTGTTTTCCAAAATGAAGGAAGACTGTATGACTCTTCCAACACAAAAGGAGATATTTTGAGAAATGTCTGAGTGGTTTTGTATCCATACAGTGGAAGTCAATGGGTGCCATTGTTGTTTGTTTACCTTCTTTTGTGTTCCTCAGAAGCAAAAAAGTCATACAGGTTTGGAATGACGTGGGTACAGAAATGATGGAAGAATTTTTGGGAGAACTATCCCTTTAAGGCTAAAGTGCCAAATACTGAAGTTTTGCAAATAAATATATATTTTGAAACTTATAAATGAATTCTGAAGTCAACAATATTTTTTGATTTGAAAACTGATTAGAATTCATAATTATGCATTCACAAATGATTGTGTGGGAGGAGGAGGAGTGCGTTGCATAAATAACATTTTTTAATTAGCCGCTGTATCTGTAAAGAAACTGTAATCTTGGATCTGACAGTAAAAATATCTGCAGGCAGCCAATCAGAGTGTCTGTATTTTATCTGATAGATTTGATGTGCTTCTCGTAGTCTTGTGCAGTGTCTGCGTGTAAGCCTGCCATTGAAATGCCTCTTGCCTCATGACATTGATGGTCATAGAACTGCCACAAAAGCCATTTCATTTGACAGAGAGCCAAACTGTAATGGTGCAATTTCTGGTTCTCTGTTCTTTCCAGACAGTGTATTAAACCAGTCATTTACTGTTTTTTCTTGGTTTCTTTTATTTTTGTCTTTGCTTACAAAAAGAAATACCACGGTATTACCATAGCCTTGCCATTGTAGTTTCCAGTGCATCTTATATCATTATATCAATATATCATTACCGTGATATATTTTACAGTACTATAGTATTACCGTCACTGTATGGTTCAGCAATTGTACTTTTTCTTTAAGGGCCGAATGGTGCTTTATTGTGTTCAGGGATCTGTACATAAAAAACAACATTAGCCTCTGTGATCTAAGTTGTAACGATGCTGTATTGACTGATTCACACACTTCCGTTTGTTTCTGTTTATTGTGGAAGCCGCAGTGAATTTTAAACCGGTGCTGTATTACAATGCTCGCCCCTTGTTTTCACTTGTTTTGTTGCTGGTGGAGTTGCAGAGTCATGACTCGCATGTCCACACACATATTTCAGAGGCTGAGCATATGTGTATGTGTTTTAGAGGCCGTGTGTGTGTGATTTATTAGACACAGCACTGAGGGAGATGGACTGATTACATTTCACAGCACACTGCCTCCGCCCGTCCCATCGCCGTGGAAACACGGGGGCGGCAAATCAGTCGGCTGGGAGATCATGCTCTCTCTTTTCCATCTCCTCCTCCTCTCTCTCATTCTGTCTCCTCTCCAATTCATTCTTTTCCTCATCTGCACTCATGAACTTATTCTCCTCTCCTCCTTTCTCCAGTTCAAGCTCCTCCTTATCTCAACTCATTAACTTATTTACCTCTCCTTCTCTTCTGTCCAGTTCATTTTGCAAATCTTTTCTTTCATTGTGTCTCCTTTCTAGTTCATTCACCTCCTTATTTCCACTAAAAACTTATTGTCTTCTCATTTCCTCTAATTCATTCTCCTCCTCTCCTTACTCATACAGTCTCTACTTAAGTTCATTCTCCTCATTTCTCCACTTCTTCTGTCTTCTCTCTAATTTATTTCTCTCCTCATCTCCACTCATTACCTTACTATCTCTCCTCCTCCCCTCTCCAATTCATTCTCCTTATTTCTCCTCTCTCATTCTTTCTCCTTTCCAATTCGTTCTCCTCATTTCTCCTTTCTGTCTCATCTCCAGTTCATTCTCATCTCCTCTCTCATTCTGTCTCCTCTCATTCATTCTTCTCATCAATACTCGCTTATTTTCCTTTCCTCTCCCTCACAATTCATTCTTCCTCATCTCATTAACTTATTTTCTTTCCTCTCCTCAGTCTCTAGTTCTTTCATCCATAAACCCAGCTAAAATGGGTGTCTGGTGTTTTGGTTGTTACTTTTCTTTGCCCCTCAGAGCTTGACTTAATTGTTGCCTCTCAGTTTCAGTCTGGGCAATCCAAAGTGTTCATGTGAAGATATGCATTTGCTAAGTACTTAAATGTGTGTTAAAGTGTGAGGTATGTAGGCTGAAGTGTAGGGATGTTTATGATCACACAACTCTTGTGCCCAGAGCTGTATTTTTGACCTCCGAAAACACCCTGTTCCACAATTCACCCATAATTCACTCAGAGAAGTTCCTCCACCGTCCACTGGGGGGCGCTGTGGGATCAGCTGCCAGCTGTGTTGTACAACAGGTGCAGTCACACAGCACTCCATCGCTACACAACTGATGGGAGGAGTTTCCCACACATGCAGAACAACAGTCATTTCTCTCCTTCTGTGTCACATTCACATACAAACACACACCTGTTTGCGATTCCTGCCAGCGCCACCCAGTGCAACCTTCTTTTAATCAATTACTCTCGCTAATAAGCTACTCCTTCTTGTTCCTAATAGTTAACATCTGGTGCCTACAGCCTACGTTTCCTAACTCAGGTTTTGCAGGTTTGTGTAAGATAGGCAACAACTTGCCGTTCAGTTGATGTACTTAACGCACCAGTTCTACACACTACAGAATGACCCAACATCTGTTTGTGGTTGTCAGTTTTTTAACCCCACATAAAGAAATTACCCCACACAGTTGTGAAGTGTTTGTCAATGAGTTTAAATTTAAATTTACAGAGGCCACTTAGCCTGCAATTAGCACTGCTAATGTATTTAGGGGGCTAATAATATAACTGGGCAGATAACAAGTAGGGGAATTAGCCTACACCCTCCCCAGCTAACAGAGAATGTTTTGAGAATGTTGGCTTGCATTCTCTAAAAGTTCTCTCAAACATATCAAAAAAGTTCTTGCAGTAATGTTAGTAGAACACATTTCTTATGTTATATATGTATATATAAATATATATATCATACATTAAAAGCGTTATTCTTAAATTGTAAGTGGAACATTTTAAAAACGTTACAGAAGTTTAAATTACTATAATTCTTATAACCAAGCAAAAAAACGTCTAAAAACTGGACATATTAATGTTACTAGAATATTTAAAATAAAGTTTTTATTACTTAATGGAAATTTACAGAAACATTTTTACAACCTAAAACAGTTAGCTGGGTTCAGGGATATTGATGGAGCAGTTAGGACTGGAAAGGTGTCCTCATTTGTAGAATATATGGCATTTACCCAAAGCAGTGGGCTTTCAGGCCCTCTGGCTCTTCCATGCCACTTCTTGAGGAGGCATGCACAAGATTTGCATTGCCCGAGCCAGCACAGCTAGATCTGTCAGTTCAACTTCTGTCCTACAGATCCATCAACCAGAGTGTTGGGTGAGTTGAGTTACATGCTGGTTCAAGACTCCAAGAAATCTGGGCTACCAAAACAGTGTGTCTTGCTATGCATTTCCTTATATTTTTGCCAATCTATGACTGATAAACCTTACTCAAGTAAGACCCACAATACCTTTCTCAGTGCTGGTTGTGTGGATGCTTTGAAGACTCAAAAAAACAGCTGATGTCTTTGAAAGACTGGAAAATGCATTTTGACAGACATCCCTAAATCCTCAACCACTTTACAGTATCGCTATCCACCCACTTCTATAGTGCTACCCGGCTACCAAGTATAGTGCTACACAATTCATAAATTTGTCCTTGAGAGCTGCTATGACCTCTCAAATGAAAGCAAGAGTCACGCTGCCTTGCTGATTGGCACAGATGCACAACAATGCGATTTTGCCTTTACAAAATTTAGCGTGAGTGTGGTTTGCATAACTCAACCTTTCGTTTCAGTGGAGCTCCAATGCTGAAAGAAAAATGAAGTTCTTTTGCAATTGTATTTTTGTCTAGCAGACAGATGTTTTAAAATCTATTCTCATTTGTTTGTGTGTGTGGCCTTTGTTTCGTCATGCCAGGAGTTTCTTTTGGACTGTGTTGTTAGCATCTATCACTGACATATGGAAGATACATTGCAGCTAATAGGGGACGTTCCCACAATGTTGGCTAATGTTCTGTCAAAGTTCTGTTAAAGCCATCAAAAATATACTTGCATCGTTATCAGTAGTACTCATGTTTATGCTATATATCATATATATTAAAACCGTTTTTCTAAAGTTGTTAGTGGAATGTTTTAAAAATGTTACAGAATTCATAACATTCTTATTAAAAAAAATGTTCTTATAAACAAGCAACAACACTTATACAATGTCTAAAAAACTGGATATTTATAACTTGTTCTTATAACTTAAAAAGTAACATTAACATTTTTGTTACTAATGGAAACATTAGGAAAACATTCTTACAACCTAAAACTGTCAGCTGGGTATAATAGAGCAGTAAGAGGAAGGCTGGCCCAGTTTTGTTATTTGAATGCTAGTGTGCCTCCATCATTCCTCTAGCTGTCCTGTAGATCACGGCTTTGACAGCTTTGCTGTCTGAAGTGGTTTGGTCATGTCACGAGATTATAGGCTTTTCTGATTGGTTCAGCTGACACAGGGCACAAATACACATTGTGTGTCGAACCAAATGTGTCGATTGAATGGGTTCAGCACAGTTGGGTCTCATACGCTCTGTCAAGACAGTTGAGTTAGCACAGGTGACTGTTATATACGATATGGGCATCCCACAGTTCTGTACATGCCGTTAGCCAATCACAATCCTCCGTTCCCTCCTTCTGGGAGCGTCAGGTATATCCACGGTAAATGTTCGGCGCGCTGCATTGACTAACAAATCATAAAGCAATTCATTACAGTTGCCGATATGAGAATTAGTCGTATAATGAGTGCATTTTACTGCGTTAAAAGGCTTTTAGAAATCACTTCTGCTCCTGACAGCACTAAATGGGGCTCAGACATGTCACGAGGCAGCAGCCATTTTCTCTGCTGTCATTAGTGTGTGAGGTGAGGGGCCTGTCACACTTCAGTGTTTGTGTGTGTGAGAGCGAGTGAGCAATCCCTGTTGTATTGATTTTCTCCAGCTGGTTTCTGATTGAGCAGACTGACTGAGACAGCGAATGCAGCGTGCGGGACGAGTTTCTGGCACATTCTACACAGTAGGGTACACACTGCCTGCAATGGGCACTAACACACCCCCACCCACACACACACACACTTCCCCCTCACTCTGTTCTTCTCTTTCAGTTCATCACTCCATCTTCTAGAACATTCTACCCAGCAGGACAAACGTTGTGTGCAGCTCACACACAGAGACACAAGCTCACACAACGACTAAGAGAGAGAGTCTCTCTCTTTCATCTCATCTTTCCATCTTCCAGCACAATCAACACAGCAAGATACACACTCGGCTACCTAATCTTTCTGTTGTTTTGTGTCATTTCCTCATCACTCCATCTCACACTGACACACTTTTTCCTTTATCATTTCCCTCTCACTGCTGTTTCTCACTCATATTTCAGTGGAAACAATTTGCCTCTGAGTATGAAGTACGGTTTGTGTTTAATCAAACTGTTTCTCTAATTATACATATTAAATGATGCATAAATCCCCTTTAAACTTATATGATGACTCTAAAATTAGTTTTTCTTTTGGTTTTTTGTTTTGTTTACCGCTCTGTTATTCAGCCTTTCGCATTTGCTTGGTTTGATGTAGTCAAACGTAGCATGGAATGTTTCTGTTGATGCAAAGCATGCTGGGAGCATTATCGCTGATTTCCGCGAACGGCCGCGAAGAGCAGCAGGATTTTGGCGAATGTATGTGATGCACTCGAATTTGTAGAGCTCGGTTTAATTTTGTTTAAATACACACGCAAACACGATTTTTGCTGCTTGCTAACTTCACTTAATTACAGTGTGCTCATGCGGCACAATTCGTAAACATTGTCGCGATTTAATTTTAGCTTGTGGAATTCATAAAATAGAAAACACATTGGGATTACATTCGTTTAGTTTTGTTTGTTTGTTTGTTTGGCGTTAACGTAGCGTCGCTAAAACTGGACAGGGCATTCCATTTCCCAGCATGCTTTGAGTTAGAATGGATATGTGGATGGGAGATGAAATGTTAAAGTGTTTTTATGTGGTTTTGAGGAAGATGAAAAGAGGCAAATTTCAGTTCAGATTGAGAAGCGACTCTTTTGGGGCTAACATTGAAAAGTGGAGCTTGAGGCATAAAGAATACACTACATGACGCTTCCAGCTAATTACTGTGGATAGTGTATGTTGATGCATGCTGTTGCCAGCTAGTTTTTAACTGTGAGAGATTTAGTTTCTTCGATGTGTCTAATTGTATTGAGGCTTACTCTACTTAATTGGCTTGTGTTACAAAACCCAATTAAATCGAGTTTAATGTATGAGTTAATGTTAAAAATGTCTGTTGTGTGGAACCACTGTCCTCAATTGAATCATGTTAAGCAAAATAATTGTTTTTTCATAGTGTTAATTATCACAATCACAAAGGGATTTAACAGAAGTTTGGTCTAACTGATTTAATTAATTTCCCATCAACTTAATCAATTACTTTATAGTCCAGTGTGATCTCTTTACAGATGGTAAACATGTTTTATGCTAAAATGATCCCCAGTTTCTTTCTTACACACACACACACACACACACACACACACACACACATACATAAGGACATCCCATGATGTTATGGTTTTTATATTCTATGTAAAGAATTTTTGATTTTCAAAATAGATCATTTTGTATGATTTATAAGCTTGTTTTAATATGAGGACCTTAAAAATGTCCTCACAGGGTCAAAATTTACTTGTGGAGACATTTGGTCCCCATAATGTAGTGAATATCGGGACACACACACGCACTATATCTCCCTGTAACACATCCCTCTAAATAGAGATATAATGATGATTATGTATTTTCTTCATTCTATAAATAAAGTGTGGAAACGGTCGCTGTATTATCTCGGGAGACTCCGCAGCAGAATTCCCATTCCGAACACTTCCTAATGCTTCTTAAATTATTCCACTGTAAGGCAGTGAGCTAATTTACTGAGATAATTACCTCGTGCATTTGCAATTAGACTTATTTTATGAGCTTTAACTCTCTCTACCTCGTTATGAATTACCTTTCTCTCAAGAGCCTCTCCTGATGTTGTCTGCATTTTGTATGCATGTATTTAACTAATAGCCTTTTAAGAATTTGGTGGTTATGTTAAAATTTGTTTAGAAGGAAGAAGGTGTGCAGTTTGGATGTGTATTTTGAGTATGTGGGCAATTATCCATAACTCTGTCAGATTTTTGGGTGTGTGCCTGTGCAAAACTTGCCACAACAATGGTGCTGGTGTGGATGGTTGCCAAAGTGTTGCTAAGCAGTTACTAAGGTGTTCTGAGTTTTTGCATTACAAGTGTGATATTTTTGGTTGAAAAGCCCTCCCAGCTAACAATTTTAGGTTGTAGAAATGTTTCTCTAATGTTTAAATTAAGTAACCATTAAGTGAAAAATTGTGCTTGCCTTAGCACCATTAACTAATGATAACTCATTTACTTATCAACATACTGTATGTCCCGTGACTATCGTAAATGTTAAACGGCAGAGAGAAATAGAGAGAGATAAACTAATAAAAAGACATTACTGGGAGTTTGTTTGTAAGTGTTACATCTAATGCCACTGGGAAAGCACAGTTGAACGATCCATTAGAAAACTTCTGAGGCATACAGAACACACACACACACACACACACACACACACAGTTGAGTGACAGCACCTAGTGTCTCTTCTCTAGTTTTTTGCACCTGTAAATCCAAAAGACACAGCTTTACTGACACAAACTCCAGTGAGCAGCAGGCATGGAAAGAGCTTGAGTGTGTGTGGGATTCAGTCTGTCTGATGCAGAAACTACCGCTTAGAGACACGTTTTTGTTCCAGGTTTTTCTTTCCTTCTCCTTTCTGAGTGTTTCTTTCTTTCACTGAGAGACCTGGAGGGGTTTAGGTGGTCCTCCAGAGGACACGTGTTGAATATGTACGACTTCCTCTGCTTTGACTGTCACCTCGACTTTTTCTCAGAATAGTGTCAGGTGTCTCATCTGAGCTGAGATCATAAAACACGATTTATGCATATATTTTATTGCTGTTGTTTCTTTCTGATATATGACAATTTAATCCTGTATGTGTGTGTGTTTTTATAGGTGTGATTTTATAACACAGCGAGCTCATCTGAGCTCTTATAGAATGTCTGTAGAAGTCATATACTGTAAATACATATAAATACCTTTCTTTGTATGAAACAGACTTATTTTTAGCTTTTCTTTAAGTCTTTAACCGTCAAGCTCATTTTAAAGAAGTGAGTGAGTGAGTGAGTGAGTGAGTGAGTGAGTGAGTGTGTGAGTGTGCGCGCGCGCGAGTGTGTATTGTTCTATTGTAGCCGAGGGCAGAACAGTTGATTCAGGTCTAAAGACCAGGTTCAAGCCCGGGGTGCTCCCTCCAGCCAATCAGAATCAAAGCTTCTTGCCCTAGCAACATCACTTCCATTTTTTAACATTACTAAAATGGACATCTGGGTATGTTTTGAGTTCTCTGCCCTCTGAGGTTAAGGTCTACACAGGGGGTTCGTGATTACGTTGTGTAATCTGTGATCTTATCTTAATGGTGATGTGACCCAAAATAAGACCTGACTGTGGTAAAATTACCCCTTTAGGGCCACTGGCTTCATTTGCTGCATGTGCCTCAGAGAGCCAAACCAGATATATCACAAGAGGAATCGGGCTGAACAAATGCATCTAAATGAAGTAGAACTTCAGAGATTGAAAACATAAAACTGCGAAGAGGTTGTTACTGAAGCCAGTTTAAATAATACGCTGAAATTTATTTTTATTCCTCCAACATTCCAACAACCTAACGTAGGACAATCTGTGCCACAACACAGCGCAGACATAAAATGTTTAAATTATGGAAATAAAACACAAATTGAACATCATCCTCTAGTACAACTTGAGCTATTCAATTTTAATTCACATCTGTTGCTTGTTCCACCTGCTGTGCTCTATTTGAAGCTGGATGTGTGATTGTCTGTCTTTATACTGTATCTCTGACTTTCTGAGGCTTGGAAAATGCTGTATAAAAAAAAAAAAAATGACAAAGCTAACGTGTTTTGCAGAGCTTTGATTATCAATAGAGAAGATCTGCTGTGTTTTACACATCCGTCTCTGACTGAAAAACTAAACAAGAGCCTTGACTCATTGATGTATTGTGTTTGAGAATGTTTGTCATTAACTGTGTATGTTTTTGGGTTACACAATGGTTAAAAGGTTTCAAGACTTTTACAAGCAGGAAGTTGAAATCTCTTTCAGCAGGAGTTAAATGGAAAGCAGCTAGAAGCTGTGGTTAGCAGTTTACTCATGTGCTCAAAGGTGTTGTGCCAGTGAGCTCATATGAACAATGCAGGTTTGAGTCTGGCTCGCAACGTTTCTATTACTTCCTCTTTTCATATCTTTATCAGACCGTCTCTGTGATACAATTTCATTTCAAAATAAATAAAATTAAAAAGTTGTCAGCTTTGCTAGCTTTAGGTGTCTTCAGGTGAATCCTGGCCGTTTAGCAGGTGCGTTTTATTTGAGGTAGCTTATAACACCATAATTCCAGGGACAGCCCCCCTGGAGCGACCTGAGGTTAAGTGCTTTGCCCAAGAGCTCAACGGTGATATAGCAGGATTGTGATATCAGTTTAGCTCCAGTTCCTGCGGACTGAATCAGTGTGAACGGATTAACTCCATTCAGATCCTGCTATACTGTTAATTGTGTTCATTTATCATTTCATCAAAAACATTTTAAACTCTTAAAACATGAAGATAAAACAATGCTAATTAAACCACAAAATCAATTTCCTTTTTAATTCCTTTAAAAATAACAGCATTCTTGTTTCATAAACACCTTTCAAACCACATCGATTCAGATTCCTGGATTCAGATAAGTCTGGCATTACATTTATTTTATATTCATAAATCTTTTCAGAGGCTCTTTGTGTGTGACACTGTACTTCCAACACAGCTAACAAACAGTACAAAAGTCAAAGGAACGTCATTAAGCAAAATTGCACAATAATAGTATTTACTAAATAGGCTTATATCCTCAGGAAACACTACTGGCTGGTATTTAGCTGAGAAATCCTTCCACCACCTGTGGTCCACCTAGACTTCATGAATACTTCCAGCAGGAATTTTTTATTCTTTGTTTTTTCTGGTTTATCGTGGCTGTGGTTTGTGGGAATCTGGAACAGCTTCCAGCATCAGTGGCCTGTTTTTGAAATAAATTGCAGAATCAGTGTTTGCCTTGTAGGTTCTTGTGAATATCCTGATAGGAACAGAGGGAACTTACCTATGATCATCAATCATTCTTGACAAATTATGAACCTCAAATCCAGAACAATGATGGTTTTTAGGCCTTTATACAACTAAATCTGGATTAAAGACTAACCTAAATCCTGCAAATAACTAGGATGTTATTTGGAGCATTGATCCAGCATTAAAAATGTAGGACAATCTGTTGAAACACTTATCAAGCATGTCATACAAACAGAAAGATGCATGACAAGCAATTGTGGTTTTGTTAATACGACAAGAGTCTGCTCAAAACAGCAGAAAATGGACAACTAGCCTTCACACAAGGAAAATGTCATTTGTATATTTACATATTTTAACAGGAGATACAAGTGGTTTAGTGGATAAACTGTTAAATCACCTTAACCTAATTTTCGTCACATGATCATTTTTTAGCAAGGGTCTCCCACAGAATAGAAAAATCACAGATCTCTTTAATATCTCAAGTATTTGAGATCAGCAATGAGTTCAAATGGAGTGCAAATGGAAACTTTAGCTCAAGTCTCCTGTGTCTCAGATTTTTCTCTTGATCACAAATGTCTCACAAATATCTCAGCAATGTCATAAACCGAGCTCAGATTTACCAAGTCTGCAACCCAAAGTCAATATTGTTGAAGATTTCCATATGAAACTCAAACTTTACTCATCATATTTTCCCAGAAGCAGATTTTTTTTATTTACAATCTACATTACATTTACAGCTCTATAATGTATTTTAACAATTGTCTAATTTGTTTCTGTTTTTATTTCTCCAAAACCATTTTAGGAGAAACATCTGAAACAAAGGCTGATGGCTTGATTCTTCAATGAAACACAACTTAGATCTCCAAGAGCAACCTTGAAACAATAAAATTGTCCTCTGGACAGTCATATACAGTCACCTATGATTGTACAATATACATGAGAAAAGTTTTAGTCTGCTTAAACTATTATAACAAGTATTTTTCACAAATGTCAAAACAAATTATCAAGCTCTGAAAATATATATGCATACATACATGCTGGTGAATTGCCAGTATAAACAACCAAGTTATTCTGCTTTAAATGACTTAATGTAATTTTATATTCCAAAATGGTAGCTGTAAGGTAAAGAGAGCCAGATGGCAAGTTGTGTCACTGGAGAAATCTATAATTCTAGTTTTTTTATGGTCTTTTGCTATAGACCATGTCCTGTAGTTTCGGTTGATGACAGATACTGTGAAATATAATTATTAATATGAGTTTTTCCTCTATAAAATCCTCCTTTATTAGAGGACAACAAAAACAAGGTGGCACATCTTACCCCAACCTCCCCTACATACATTATATGCAATTTGCATGCGACTTTTATGCAAACAACGTACATTGTCCTAAACTGATCTCCTACCTTTCTTGCATCTTTTACCCCTGGCTGTCAGACTACTTGACAGTGTTGGTTTTGCAGCCAGCGCCTGTGTTTGGCAACCTGTCCAGACAGCACTAACGCAGCCTGACGATCACACACCTCGTCATAATGATACATCCTGTTTATTAAATAGGAAGCGTCCAACAGAACAGGCATAACCAGATGGTGCCTGCCGGTCGATGCTGAATGCAGCATGAAATAACCATAAAATAACCTTCACGGTGATAACGAGGGAGTTGAGACATCGAACGGCCGTACCGTGATTGATTTTTATCTGTTATTTCATTATTTGTTTATTCATTGAGGAAAGGGTGCCAAACTGCATGGTGATGTTATTTTTTACTACTGCTGAACTCCCACAAACAAACACACACACACACACATACACTCACACAAACACAAATAAAAATTACTTGCAATAAAATGAAAGGTCACGATAAACACACACACAAACGACTCATACAATATGAATTTCCATTTGTTTAGCTCACTGACTCTCTCTCTCCTTCTCTCTCTCTCTCTCTCTCTCTCTCTCTTCAGGGGTGCAGGTGTTTATTATTAATGAAGAGTTTAATGGCTCATTCATTTCTCCTTTATCTCCTTCCCCTTTCCCCCAGAAATTAAAGAGTATCAGTGTTTGTTGAACAATTCAGAAAATTTCCCATAATGCTCAGCATATTTTGGCATTATTAGAAAGTTTGCTCACAGTGGCTTTTGAAGTGTCGCCCTCCAACGCCCTTCCTATCTTTTCTTTTATTCTTTCTCTTTCACACGCTTCCTTCCTCTCGAGCGAGGGATATTGCTTTTCTAATCTCGCTGACGAACAATATTTCGGGCTTATTTTTCCTTCCCTGCGCAGGGAGAGCTGCGTGCTGTTTTGAATGCGCTGGGCGCTGTGCATATCTGGGGTTGCGTGTGTATCGCTGTGTTGGAGGTCAGGGGAGACGCTCTCTCTCTGTATAATGAAGCTGAGGTGGTCACGGGTTCATTGCTAACTGTAGGCAATGCTGCATGAGCGACCTGACGCATCTCTCTGCATTTCACCTCCTGTCTGGAGCGAGTACCTTCTCGCTTTCTCACCCTGAACGTTTACACTCCTGGACAGGTGCCTACGGTGTTTGCCTTCACCCAGATCACTATTTGAGATGCTCTACAAACGCTTACAGGAAAGTTGTGCTCTTGATTCATTGACGGTAATCCTAAAGTGCTTTAATATAAACCGGAAAACCAGCATATTCCTACACTGTTATTTATACTGTACTTATGTATGTAGTAACTTATAAGGGTCATAGTGGGCTTCTTTATCAGAGGGCCCGGGACAACCAGTTGACCCCTTTCTGACAATGGCCCTGTTTATTCAAAGAATACCATGCTAGTACCATGCTACAGGTCCAAAATACCACAGTATGGTTACCATATTCCTACACAGAAGCATAGTACTATGGTATTTGTAAAGTGCATCACATTACCATGATAATACCACAGTACCATGTCCAAAAAACATGGTGAAACTATCAATACAATGTAATGATTACCATGTTCATATCTTGTGTTTACTTGTTCTGTATCTCTCTCTCTCTCTCTCTCTCTCTCTCTGTAAGGATGGAGTGTAGTGTGAATCTGTCCTATCTCTCTAGGCTTGACCCTGGCTCTTGAGCTTTACACACACACACACACACACACACAACTGCCTCTCTGTCACACATGCAACGTGTCCTGCATGGGGAACCTTCTGAGCATGTGACTTAACATGCCTTGCATTCGAATCCAGAGCTTACACAGAAACACAGTGACCTTATTCATTCACTGTGTGTGTATGTGTGTGTGTGTGTGTGTGCTTGTCCTTGTATATCTGCCTTTGGGAGCAGTGTGTGACCAGTTTGACCATCAGAGTGAGGACATTTTGACTGGTCCTCACTTTATGACATCTCTTTAAAGGGCTGCTTGAGGGACATAAGACTTAGTTTTAGGGTTAAAGTTAGAATTAGGCTAAGTTTGGGTTTAGAGTAAAAGTTAATTAGTTGTGAGCAATTAGTTGTGATTGCTAAGGCTGTACAAACATGTGTGTGTCCTGGTATTCACTACGTTATGGGGACCAAATGTTCTTACAAGTGTAGTAATACCAGTAATTTTTGACCTTGTGGGGAAAAGAAAACAAGTTTATAAATCATACAGAATTATGTTTTTGGTGAAGGTTAGGTTTAGGTGTAGGGGCCAGAATATACAGTTTGTACAGTATAAAAACATTACATCTATAAAATAGCCCCAAATAACATGAAAACCTAGTGTGTGTGTGTGTGTTGGCTCAGGCTATCAGGCTTGCTTTCAGTCACAGTTCTGAGGTTCTTCGTTCTCTTGATATACAGAGAAATTAAACGTCAATCCCCTGAAGTGAGAAAATGAAACTTGATTGGCTTTGACGGCAGTTTATTTAATTTCATTTGACCACAGACAGAGCAGTGCGTGTGTACCTAACTACATCTCTGCAAATCAACGCTAATGTGCTGAAAAACACACGTCCACTCGAAGACAGAGATAGATAGACAGAGAGAGAGAGAGAGAGAGAGAGAGAGAGA